>JANLJB010004841.1:0-18030 GCA_026212285.1 Bursera cuneata
AGATGCTTTAGGTACACTGAGGATGGACAAACACCTGGTCTATTTGTTCGTTTTCTTCAAGAGCATGGGATTATTGCCTAATACACTATACCTGGTTCTCCAGACCAGAATGATGTGGTAGAAAGAAGAAACTGAACTTTAATAGACATAGTGAGGAGTATGCTTAGCAACTCTAAGCTTCTAAAATCCTTGTAGACTGAAGCTCTTAAAACGGTAATGTATATATTAAACCGGGTACTAACTAAGGTTGTTCCAACAACTCCATATGAGTTATGGAAATGTTGAAAATCGAGTTTACGACTTATACGCGTTTGGGGATGCCCTACTGAAGTAAGAGTTTATAATCCTTATGAAAGGAAATTGGACCCGAGGACTATAAGTGAATATTTCATTAGTTATGCCGAAAGGTATAAGGGATATAGATTTTATTTTTCGTCATATAGCATTAGGATTGTGGAATCAAAATACAAAATTTCTTGAGAATGACTTGATTAGTGGGAGTGATCAATCTCGAAACATAGTTTTCAAGAAAGATCATACAACTCCTTCGAGTAGTAGATTGATTATAATCAATGACATCTATCAGGATAGGATGCATGTTGAATAACCAATCACTGAGGTTCTACAGTTAAGTGATCATGATCTAGTTGAATATCAAATACCTGTTGAACAGTCCGTTGCAGAACATGCATCTTAAGAGGATGTTAATGCAACATTAAGAAAATCAACTAGAATACAAAAATCAGCCATACCTAGTGACTATATGGTGTATTTACAAGAATCTGATTATAATTTTAGAGCAGATGATGACCCTCAAACATTTTTCCAAGTAATGAATTACATTAAATCTGAGTTGTAGTTTAACGCCATGAAAGATGAGATGGATTCTATGGTATATAATGCAGTTTTGGATCTTGTTCCATTGCCTGATGGGGTGAAGGCCATAAGGTGTAAATGGAAGACCAAGAAGGATTCATCAGGCAATATTGAGCGATACAAGGTAAGACGTATTGCTAAATGATTCACTCAAAAAGAAGGGATAGACTACAAAGAGACTTTTTCTCCTATTTCTAAAAAGGACTCTTTTCGTATAATTATGGTGTTGACTACCCATTTTGACTTAAAGTTACATCATATGGATAAGAAAACGACATTTCTCAATAGAGATCTAGAGAAAGTGGTTTATATGAAACAACCTAAAGGGTTCACATGTTGGTGAGCATTTGGTCGGCAAACTTAAGAAATTTATATATAGACTGAAACAAGCCTCCCAATAATGGTATTTAAAATTTCATGAAGTTATCTCTTCATTCGGTTTTGTTAAGAATATCATGGATTAATGCATATATCATAAGGTTAATGGGAGTAAGATTTGTTTCATTGTGTTATATGTAGATGACATTTTGCTTGTAACCAATGATTTGGGTTTATTACACGAGGTGAAATAATTTCTCTCTAAAAAATTTGATATGAAAGATATAAGTGGGGGCATCTTATGTCATTGGCATTAGGATCTATAGAGATAGAGCTCGAGGTATCCTAGGATTGTCTCAGAAGACATATATCAATAAAGTTCTTGAGATATTTTGGATGAAAGATTGTTCATCAAATGTTACTCCAATAGTTAAGAGTAATAAGTTCAATTTGAACTAATGTCCCCATGATGAGCTAGAAATGAAACAAATGAAGAACATTCCATATGCTTCAATTGTTGAAAGCCTTATGTATGCTCAGGTTTACACAAGACGTGATATTGCATTCGCTGTGGGAATGTTAGGGAGATATCAGAGTAATACTGGTTTAGATTACTAGAAAGCTGCAAAGAAGGTGATGAGATACCTTCAAGGAACAAATGATTACATACTTATATATAGACGAACAGACAACTTGGAGGTTGTTTGTTATTCTGATTCAGACTTTGCTGGATGTGTTGATTCATGAAAGTCAATGTCATGATACATTTTTGTACTTATATGTGGCACCATATCTTGGAGAAGTGCAAAACAAACTCTAGTTGCCACTTCTACTATGGAAGCCGAGTTCGTTTCTTTTTTTAAGGCTACATCACAGGGTGTTTGGTTGAAGAGTTTCATATCTGAGCTTAGAATCGTGGATTCTATCAGTAAGCCATTAAGAATATATTATGACAATTCTGTTGTTGTTTTCTTGGTTAAAAATAACAAAAGTGGAAGTTGAAGCAAACACATTAATATAAAGTATTTAGCTATCAGGGAACGTGTTAAAACAAATTCATTGGTCATTGAACACGTTAGCACTGAATTGATGATAGCAAATCCTTTGACAAAAGGCATGCAACCTAAGGGGTTTAAGGATCATGTAGCAGATATGGGACTTGGTGATTTTATATGATTTTTGTTGTTTTGCAGTGTTATATGGGTAGCACATATTTGTAATGAAACTCATAAAGTTTCTATATGTTGTCTTCTCATTTGAGTGTACACATTTTAAGTTTAGAAAATGACAATTATAAAGTAATATTTTTAGAATAAATATAAGAGTTTATTCATTATGTTTAGACTTCAAATGAGCATAGAGTTTATTCATACAGTTAAAGATACCTCATATAGACTTATTATTAGAGAAAGAAATTGCAATTAGAGAAAGAAATTGCAATGTGATATATGGAAGATAATATTCAAGTTCTTAAATGACTTACCGCCATGATTCATATAGTTTATTTCTTTAATTTTAAGTATAAGGAATCATAGATTATACAGTAATGGATGTAACAGTACCTACAAGAAAATGTACGGATCAAGTGGGAGAAAGTTAAATTCACATTCATAAGTTATAGTGAATTTAATTGAATTAAAGTGCTTCTAATTTTCTCTCCACTAATTGTGTCTTAATTCTCTACTAATCTATTTATTTGATTCAATTTAAGGGCACCTATTGGGTTTCCATGAGTTACATTTTTAACGAAGAGGTGGCTTTTGAGTGTCATAGGTTACTCTATGTACCTATATATAAGAGTGAAAGGAGAGAGTCTCTAACCCAAGCATCTGCTAATTCAACCTATTCCATTGTGGTGCTTTTGCTTAAGGGTTAGAAGGCTTCAATCTCCATCATTCTTGTTCTTGCTTCTTCAATTCTTGTTTTGCTATGGCTAAAGGTTAGTTTTTCATATTTTAATTCTAACAGTTTTTGTCTACTTTTTGAGAAGGTGCCGATAAGGCAGACTATGGCAGTGGTTGAGGTTATTATTCTGTAACAAAGCTATTCAGCAAGTTTTTTCCTTTCTTTTTGTGTTGTACGAACTTTGACAAAAAAAAAATGATCTTGCCTTTGGATGGAAAATTGTGACAGCTTCTCTGGATGGCAAGTTCCTGGCTATCCTCTTCTTCCTTTTCAATTGATGTTATCTGAGAATAGGAAGTTCACCTAGAACTGTTTCTCCTGCAAAACAAAAGAAAAGTCAAAGGGTGCCAGATGTTTCACCAACAATAACCTTCCAATGATCTAATAAGCGAGAGGTGAGTATCAGGATGAAACTGGTTATGCATACCTTTGTTGAGCGAATTGTAATAGACATAGTTGGCAATGAGCAGTTGGGGTGAGCTTTTCAGTTTACAGATGCTTCTTAGTTATTGGAAGGCATTGTAGTTATAAAAGTATGATAATGTAGGTTTAATATGTTCTTTTGAAAGTGTTTTTGGGTATTCTTCGAATGAAATGTACTTTTTATGAAAGTTTAATTTTTGCTTGTTATTGATGAATGGTTACACAGTTTCTTAGAGAAGATAATCAAGATTTTTGCTCTCATATTGCATGAAACACTATTCACTTCTCCAAAAGATATCCCTCATTTTTGGGTTATAGCTGTCTTTATATAGTTTTCTTGGTTGGTAACGTGAACCCTTTAACATTTTCTCGATACATTGATTCCCCTGTGACATTGTGAAGGGTAGTTTCTTTAATTACGCTAGGTTCTACCTACTCGATTGAGGACTTATTCCACGTACCTTGCCGATGTCAGACTCCTAATCTTACATAGTTTGGTAGATGCACATCGCTGGCTTCATAAACTCGGTGGAACGGGGAGGGTGTTTTGCGTATCTCGTATAGTAGCCACAAAATAGCATCTACACTTGATAGTTTGGTCCTTATTGAAATATTAGTTTGATTCATCAATTTTTTTTTTTTAGTCCTTCCAGAGAGTTATGTGGTTTGAACTAAAGAGATTTAATTTTCTTGAGAGGTTCCTTCTCACGAATCGTAAACCATTTTTCTTGTTTCACCCGAAACTATGGATTTTGACATCTACTCGTCTTATTTACTTTTTTTTTATGAATGGAAATTCCTTACATGAGTTTTCTGGATAATCTTATTTTGGGCTCTTTATTTGCGACAAAACGTGTGAAATCTCCACACATTTGGTAGATCAAGCTAAGCTCTATGTTGATGGTTGGTAGTTTGTGTTTGTATTATTAATATGGAGGGCAAGGATGGAAATGCTTTCAACCCCAGCCGCAGGCATATTTGCAAGCATGAAAATCATTGGCATGTTTTAGAGACAAAATAAGTGTGTTTATAGAGTGGCATTGGTTGATGGTGTGTCATGGCTGCGTTAAGTTGGGGACGATCTACTGGTTATTGTTAGTTCATTGGAAGAATTGTTTAGTAAGAGGTTCTCAATCAATTCTTATCAGATCTTCTTGGGAGGTCTCTGCGACATGGAAGCATCATCAAGAACCGGCCTGATCCATTGTTTGCTACCTCAAAAAGCTACTAAATTCTATATCCTTGCTTTTATCAATTACCACCCAATCTCTGTTTATTGTCATCTTCTTTGTTGTTTCATCAACACCCTTTTTGGATTTGCTATTGTTCTTCGTTGTTGCAACCAGATCAAATCTTGACTACTTGCTCGCGCTCTTGACACACTTCACCAAACATTACAAACTAACCATAAAAGCACTTTTTGCTATCTAATCACTTCCAATAATGTCACGAATACAATTTTTTTTCCTTTTAATTAGGCAATTGTATCAAGAAATTCAACCCTAAAAAGAGCCAAATAAATTCTTAAAAGAAAAACCAACCTGAGCCATTTTGTGGTGGAAATAAATCTTCTGATCAGGTGGAGACTTGTTGAAGTCTTTGGTTGTCTTCACCTCAAACGCTCTAAAGAGCAAAACTCCCGCTCTATGCAATGATGGTGATGACCTATCATGGTTTTGTTTTCAAGTTTTTGTTTTATGTTTCTAGTTTATGTGTTCAATGGATGAAAAACAGGAAAAGTGGTGTAGGTTTTAAAGTAAAGACGAAGGCTGAGGTTGACGTGTCATATAGTTGAAGAGTGTGGATAATGTTATCTTGATTTTGATTTCAGATTTGGGAAATTTGCCAAAATGGTCAAGTGGAGGTGGTCAAAATGAAATTTAGCCAACTTTCCTAATTCTCTCATCTACCTAGCCAACCTTGCACGGTCTAACCCAAATATCCCTTTCTTCTCTTAACTCTCTCTCTAACTCAAACTCTCTTTTTTCTCTCAACTCTTCAAACAACAATTAGATCACCTCTCTTCTCTTTTCAAATGAAAAAACCTCTCTTCTCTCTTCTATATTCACTCCTCAAGTGACAAACGAAGTACAAATCTATCAGGTACGATTTTGTGGTGATTTATTGAATAGGAGCACAAATCGATGTGGATTTTTGATAATTTAGTGAACGAGACTTGTGGATTTTTGATGATTTGTCGAATTGGAGTTGTGGGTTTGTGATGATTTGTCAAATGGGAGTTGTAGATTTGTGATCAGAGTTGAATGAGAGTTACTTAGAAAAGATGAGTGGAGACCGAGACCGAGACCATGAGCCATGGTCTCCCCAAGAGCATGCCACGTTTAGCAAAGAGCGTGTGCAGTCTAACCCAGAGCGTGCCACAATCTCACCAAGAGTGTGCCACAGTCTTGGCTAGACCATGGCTCACAGTCTTGGTCTCCACTCCTTTTTTCTAATTACTAACTCTCATTCAACTTCGATTACAAATATACAACTTCCATTCAACAAATCATCACAAATCTACATTGATTAATACTCTCATTCAATAAAATCATCATAAATTATACCTGATAGATTTGTGCTCCGTTCTGGAGTTGAGAGAAGAAAGAAAGTTTGAGTTAAAGAAAGAATTGAGAGAAAAAAGGAGTATATTTGTCATTTTATGTTAGGTTGGCTAGGTAGATGAGAGAATTTGTAAAGTTAGCTACATTTCATTTTGACCCACTCCATTTAGCTATTTTAGCAAATTCCCTTTAGATTTTGGCACGGAGAAATCGGTGTGTGAAAAGATAAAGGGAGAAGGAGATAAGTTAGAGGAGAAAAAAGAAATAATAAAGTAAAAAGTAAATTTAAGTGTTTTTTTGTATTAAGTTTCTAAATATTTTAATTTTATTATTTTAATAAATAAAATTTTGAAAATACCCTTAGGGTCCGTTTGATTCCATAAAAATAAACCTGAGAATCGGAATGGGAATGAAGTATTCCCATTCTTGTTGTTTGGTTAGGAAAAAAAAAAGGCCTCGGATTAGAAATCTTATTACCTCAGGAAAGAGAATTAGTCATTCTTCTCCACTCCTTCATTAATCAGATTTAATTCATGAATGGAATCAAAATAAAAGTAGATTTTTCATTTTTTTCATATTTGAAGAAAAAAGTGATGATATTTTCTTAAAAAAGTAAATTAATAAAAAAATATTATAATATTTTTAAAAGAGGTAAATAAATTAAAAAAAAGTTATAATATTTTTAAAAAGGTTAATAAATTAAAAACTGTTATAATATTTAAAAAAAGATTAATAAATTTAAAAAATTTATAATATTTAGAAAAAAAGTTAATAAATTTAAAAAAATTATAATATTTAAAAAGGTTAATAAATTAAAAAAATATTATAATATTTTTTAAAAAGGTAAAAAAAGTACAAGAAAGATGAAAATTTATATTTTATGATAATAATTATATATTTATTATTATTTATTTATTTAATATATTTTTATATAAGAATAATTTAAAAATTTAATGTCGATTCTAATTTTGAACTTTTATAATTCAAATAGCTTTAAAAAAAATTAGATTTCAATTATGTACTGAGTTAAACAGGAGAGCTAATAATCATTTCTATTATGATTATGTTTGATTTTGATATCAATTTTGATACTCAAACTAAACGGATTATTGGATTGTTTAATCGTGTTAAAGGTAGTTTCAAATTGAGGATCGGGTGTTCCGAAAAAATTAACGGGTGTCAATGTTACTTAGTCCATATCACGGGGCTGTACATTTTTTTTCCCCGCAAAACTGCACTCTTGGTTTATCAATAAATAAAACCCTAAAACCTTTGGAGGTATTCTGAGATTTGAAAATTTGTCTTAAATTTCGAAACGAAACCAAACGAACAAACCATGCCTTGTTTCCCTAATCCTGGCTCCGTTACCATCTGTGAAATCAACCGAGACTTGAGTGCGTTCCTTCTCAATTATGCTCTCTCTCCTCTTTCTTTAGCTATTGAATTAACAATCTCTAATTCAAATTTATCATCTTCTGCACTGCAGTTACCGCTGAGAACCTATCTGATGATCGAGCTAAAGAAACTTATGGAAAACTTCTTGTATGTTTTTTTTTTTTTTTTAAATATTACTTAAGATGTACTGGTATTGATTCTATGTTTCATTTAATATTATCTTACAGGGAACGGTGTTCAGTCCGGTTCCGTTTCAGTCCGATGAACTGGTATCGCCCTCTCCTGATCAGCAGCAGACGGAACAGGAAGGCGGTAGACGCGAAGAGAAACAGGGTTTGGTGTCAGCATTGCTTGGCCTCAAACGCATTTTTCACCCCGATCATGTATGTCCTTTTTTTCTTTTTCTTTTTTGTTCTTAATTTGCAACATTCTAATCTACTGGTGGGTTTTGACAGGAGCAAGTGTAACTTGTAATGTAAAAGAAATTGCTCGTAAACTCAAACATAAAATTGATAGATTGTAGTCTTGAAGTTTGCTAATATATACCTACCTGCACTTACCATGACATGATAGTATATCGTACATGGGTTTATCATCACTTTCATTGTATGCATGTTGGTGGATGATTTGCTATTTATGGGGTTATGGGCATTCTTCGCTTTCGTTTTCTCTCTTTGATGGAATGTTTAAGTTCACTCTTTTAGGTTGTTGAAATGATTTTACGTTTTGGAAATATCAAAAGGCGTTACTTTTGACAATAAATATGAAAAATTTACCCACCGAAATAGAAAATGGAATAGAAGCTAGCTTATGATGTTTATTTACTGGTGGTCTACCTCTATCAGTGGTATGCAGTGCATTCTTGTAAAACACTACTTTTCGAGATTTTGATTAGTTATGCTATTTGTATTTTTTGTTGCAAGCAATAATTGATTGCTTTGTTATCTGTTATTATTATTTTCTTAAAATAAAATTGAAATGCTCCTTGTTCTTTATCCCTGCTTTTTTTATAGAAGTTCTGTTGCATTACAAGTGCATTGAGATGATTGTTACTTTTTTGAATTGCTCCCCTTCTTCCCTCTATTTCTGCAGGGAATTTGATTGACATGTGTCAGAATGTGTCTTCAGCCTAGAAGGACCGCCTCACTTGTTTCCATTGCCTAGTTCATAGTTCATATAGAATGTGGTTACTTGGGTCTGAAGATAAAGTAAATTAATAAGACGAGCATCACTGTTAGAAATACCTTGCATAAGCACTATGAATTAAGAAAAGCCGAATGATTTTATTGAATACTTTTCTCACTTCTTAAGGTCTTTTAGGTGAACTTGTTACCAGAGGTTGATCTTCAAGGAGTAGGCTGGCACCAACATAAGCATATCATTGCATTTGTGTCTGGTGCAAATCAAGTTATGGTTCGTGATTATGAGGATTCAGGTTAGTTTTTTTTTTTTTTTTTTAGGAATTATTTGTTAGTAGTTCGTTGAGGCAACTAGCTATTTTTACTAGTGTTGTTATCATTTTGTTTTTTATTGAAAAGATTACTTTTATCTTCTTTTAGTGCCAACATGCTTATACAACTTTTATTTGAACAGACAGGAAGGATCCTTGCATCTTGACCAGCGAGTCCCAAAGAAATGTTAAAGTTCTTGAGTGGAGACCAAATGGGGGGAAGTCTCTTTCTGTAGGATGCAAGCAAGTATCATAATTGCCACATTTGAATTTTTTACTACTACCACTTTTTGGTAAAATTTTACTTGTCAATATTAAAGCCTATCCAACTTCTCACTTGAACTGATTTTCAGGGGTGGAATTTGCATTTGGGCTGCTTCTTATCCAGGGAATGCAGCATCTGTGAGATCTGGTGCTGCTTCATTCTTGGGAACCCTCTCTAGAGGCTCTGGAACTCGATGGACTCTAGTTGATTTTCTCCGAAGTCAGAATGGGGAACAAATAAGTGCCCTTTCATGGAGTCCCGATGGAAGATATCCAGATCAATTTTCTTATGGCATTAATTGTGTTATGTAAATTTGATTTTATGAGTTATGTGAGTTCTAGATATTATCTGCATCATTGCAGCTCTTGCATATTGATATTGCATTTCATTCACATCTTATCTCTCATGCTTCCTGTATTCATTACGAATTTTTTGAAATTGGCTATGCTCTCACTAACCATTCTTCAGATCTTTCATATTTTATTATAATTTATTCTTATCTGGTAGGATGCTTTTTAACAGTGTGATTATGAATTTCCTTGACCTATCTTTACATATTTGGCATCAGCCTCATATGAGAGCTCATCGTTTACTATCTGGGATGTTGCTCAAGGTACAGTGAAGTGTTAGATTTAATTAGTTCTTTTTTCAGAACTTCTTTTGCCGCTCAAGATTCTTGTGACTAGCTAGGTGGATGAATTTAGAAGTAACTGGATGACATTACTTTCACCATTTCCAGCTAGCTCCTTCTGCCCTCTTGAGGAAATTTTTTTAATGCATATGCTTGTGGAATATAGTAAAACCGCCCCTCATGGCCGCTGGATTGTTTTAAATCTGGTCAGGTCTTAAGATGAGATGATCCTCTCTTATGCAATACTTTTTATTTATCTATTTTATTTTAACTTAAAGATTGACTTGATGGTAATACTTGTGAAGAATGTAATCATTTGTATGTTTGCACTGTTGCATGTCTTGGAGCTCCATGAGATTCGACTACTAATATTTTCTCAAGTTATTCACAAATAGTCTTATTAATAAAAGAATGCTCAAGATATTCCAACTGTGTTTTAATAAAAGAATGCTCAAGATATACATACATACAAGAAAACTGGAAAAAAAAAAAAAAGAAGAAAAAGAAAAAAGATGGGCCAAATTCAGTGGGATGAAGTTCTACTTTGTGCAGTAGAGGAACAGAGTCATTAATATGGGGGGGAAATTTTGCTTGTAACTTTTTACTAAAGAAACCCAAATGGCAATTGTAGATTGTGTAGTTTTATTAATATTTGTAATCATTCAGTTAAGTCTTTGCAATCTTTTATCTACTCTTTTTGCTGAATTTATGGTATGTGTTTACTATGCCATTACAGCTTTTTTATTTGCCGCTCCTCATTCCATCTGAATTCCTTGTCTTATTATCTTAAAAATTCCAGGGCTCGGAACACCCATTCGACGCGGACTAGGTGGCATATCAATGCTCAAATGGTCGCCAACAGGAGATTATTTTTTTGCTGCAAAATTGTACAGTCATAACTGAACCCACTTTTATTTTTATACAATGCTCTAATTAGACCAACATGAGCAGTTTCGGAGATGTAATTTAATGTCTTTGTTCATTTCAGTGATGGAACTTTTTATCTTTGGGAAACAAACACATGGACGTCTGAACCATGGTCTTCAACGAGTGGTTTTGTAACGGTAAGGAACTAAATTGAAGTGCTCATAACTGACTCTTAAATTCGTGATCAGAACTTATAAAATATTGAGGTTACTGGGTGTTATCCATGTGTTTGTGAGGTTGCATTATTGTTGGTTCTATTCTTATAATTTTTTGTGGAATTTTGTCTCTTGTTGTGAATGATTCAGTTTAATTTTTTGTAATTTAATTTTAAAATGACTTAATCAAATTTTGTTCAACTTTTACCTTTACTGACTCAAATATAATCACATGAATCCAAATGAACGTTTCTTTAAGTAGATTAGTAATGTAATGATAAACTCAATGGGGTTGCTCTTGAACCATGTGACATAATATTCACTTTGGGTACTTTTTAGCTAGTCAGTAAACGGCATTATAACTGGTGCAGTTTACATTGGGCTATGTGGATAAAAATTTTTATTGTGGCAAGATGGGGTTGCGACAAGGATGGATAATCAGAAATAAGAGTAGAAGGATCCTTTATCAAAGGGTGTTCTGGCTTACTGAATAACTTTTCTTGCTGCCTTTTATATGTGATTTGGCCGCCTTATTGATGAGGCTGTACATGTAGTTTCTACCATTCTTCACTGTTTTCTCAATTTGTCTTGATGAGATGACGTTGCCTTCTAGAATCTATACTAAATTGTAATTTTTCATTCAATCTCATGTGATTTTTTCTCTTGTTGGCTACAATTATCTTGGATGCTTATCTTTATGCAAGGAAAGGAGTTTTTACTATTTAGCTCTGAATCACATTTTGTTATTCAGGGAGCAACATGGGATCCTGATGGGCGTATGATACTGGTTGCTTTCTCTGGATCTTCAACGTTGGGTTCTATACACTTCGCATCAAAACCTCCATCATTGGGTATGCTTGCTTTACTTAAAGTTCTTAGGTTAAGAAACTTCTTGACTCTGTCACCAGTGTTTCTTAGAGGTAAAACAAAATTAGGCATTGACATAGTGCATATAGTGTGAGCTTCATGATCATACACCATTTTATTTTGTTGACATTAAAAAATGATACATTGATTTTTTGTTCTATGGATTGAACAAGTGAATTAAGATTTGGAACTAATGTTTAAGAGTACTCAAGAAATTGAAAAAAAAAACTTTCAGATTTAAGCAATATTCCTTTTACTTTTTATATATTTTTTAATAAGAATACAAAAAATGTATTATAATTAAGGGAAGTCTATAAACTGAACAAGTAGTCCACTAGAGAAAGACTAGCTTGAGAAAGCAACAAGATCTATGCTTTCTTTAAGTTGGTGAGTGGACACTAATATTGACTAAGATGCAAACCTTAAAAAAATAAAATAAAATAAAATAAAATAAAAATAAAAATAAAAAAGAAAAAAGAAAAAAGGTTCAGTGGTAAATTGAGAGGACTTAACCAATACCTCTTTCCCAAGGAGAAATGAAATGCAATTGTATAGAAATTAAGTATTTTATGATAGATACTTTTCTGCTGTTAGAGCTTCCATGTTCTGTAGATGATCTCTTCTAGAATATTTGCCTTATTTCTCAAAAACACACATCAGTCCATTAAATGCCAATGTATTTGACTTGTGAAAAGAAAAAAATAAATTTCTGACTGTAATTTCTTCTTTGATGACTCTCTCCAGATGCGCATCTATTGCCAGTTGATTTGCCAGAAATAATTTCCTCAACAGGCAGGTAGAGATAAAACTACTTCACTTTTATGTTTGTAAATTTGGAATTTTCTCAATTGTTTTCCTTTACTTATATGTTTAATTTTTATTTTTCTTATTATGAATAAGAAAAGATATCATGGGAATGCTCTCGTAGTACCATGATGAGCTCTCTGAATTTGACATTGATTCTGAGAGGAAGACACATTAAAAATAAAAAATGAAAAATCATCAGGACACAAAAAATGTTAAGATCTCATGTGATGATCACTGGGGAACTTTTGACTTCAGCATTTGATGCTTGTTGAAGCAATTTGACTGATATCCAGATGAGTTGTCATGATGTTAAAATCTTGGCAATGTGGCATATAGATAAACACTGAATGGTCTAAATATGAGAAAACCAAGGGAATGCTCATGGTAAGTTCTATAGAGTTCACTATGTTGTTTGGATGACTTATAATAGGTTTTGCTCAATGGTTTCTTTTCTTGTATTCCACCTTTTTCTTCTTCCCTGTATGCTTTATTTTATATTGCTATTTGCTTTGTTTGTCTAAGTCTCTTGCGACAGTGTATCAATTGGCAAGAATCCAGGATATCTTCTTAAGGTCATGCTTGTAATAGGTGGATTTCATAATTTGACATTATTAATGACTTTTAATCTCTACACGTTGATAAATCTAATGACAGAATAAAATAAAATTAAGTATAATTCATGAAAAGAGGGAAGAGGAATGGGTATACCACAACAAGATGAAATCTGTGCTTTAATTTTTGGACCTGCATCTAAGATTCAAAGCTCACTTTTAATATGGCCTTGAGAATAGTAAACCTTGGTGGAGAGATTATGAAGCATTATTTAGCCAAAACCCAAAAGTCGTACGTATTAGAATATGTGGTTCCAATAGTAACTTAATCAAATTGACAACTGACGAATGATAAGGTTGGTAATAACATTGCTTTTTCTGTGAAGATATAATCACATTGATGTTACATCACATCAAAGATGTTAATCACACGGGAGTCAAATACTCATGGAACACTTTGTTGTTATTGTTGCTGTTTTTTTCAATATTTCTGCAATTTATTGTTTTAAATAATACTCGATGTATATTTTCTTGTTGATGGATAATTTATAACACTATATTATGTGTGCCTTACCTGGGACTATATCCCATGACTCCCAAGCACTTAGGTACTTGGTATTATTCTTTTAATTCTTTAATTTCTTAAGATCTGTTAACTTTGATTTTTCCAATTCAATATCCAATTGTCAGTGCTGCTACACTCAAGGAGGGTTGTTTATGGTTGGTTATCTTTGTTTCTCATGTTTTACACACTTGCAACCGTACTACAAGTCTTTGTTAACATAAATTGACGGGAGGTTAACAGAATAAACTCTTCCAAGTTTATATGGTTAATTGTGTCACAAAGTTACGAGTTTGCTAACCTTAATTTGTAGAAGTGAATAAAATCTGCTCTTTATATCATTTGATCTAAGTTAACATTTGGGAGAACCTCCCATCCGCTCGTCGACACCGGGGTAAATAAGTGTTTTATCCTTAGGACTATGTTGCATTGAGCTTGAGAATTTGTTTTTCATTACACTTATCTACAGGTTTCTAATATTATTATGAGATGTAAGGTATATGTGTTCCAAATAGTTCTCAAATACAGTGCCACATTGTTGTATTAATTAGACTTCTATGTGCTTGTTGTATTGTGCAGTCAGGGAATCGAGAAGATAGCCTGGGATGCTTCTGGAGAGCGATTAGCTGTATCTTATAAAGGGGGTGATGATATTTACAAGGGTCTTATTGCCGTATATGACGCTAGAAGGACTCCTTTGATTTCTGTATCACTAGTGTGAGTTTTTTTCTTTCCCTTTTTTTTTTTAAAAATTATTTTTTTTTGGGTTAAGTAACCA
Organism: Bursera cuneata; assembly: GCA_026212285.1. Lineage (NCBI taxonomy): Eukaryota > Viridiplantae > Streptophyta > Magnoliopsida > Sapindales > Burseraceae > Bursera > Bursera cuneata. The sequence goes on from JANLJB010004841.1 coordinate 14,475, forward strand.
CTTGACCTAAAATTTAACCTGGTAAGGGCTAAACAATGGTATTTAAGTGATAACATAGCTGTTCATGCAAATCAAAGACAACCACAACTACAATCATAAACACAATACACAAATTATTATGGTTTAATTAATGGAATTGGGGAATTTGATTGCAAGACTACTTGACAATAGTATTGAAGCTCTATTATCTTTTATATAAATGTATATTATTCATTATCATTATTGTTATCATAGTCATCGTAATTATTGCCATCAGTTGTCTGCATTCTTTTTGTATGTATGATTTGTATAACTTAAAGTAGAGCAATCTTTGTGCTTAGCCAATGATTCATTTTGGAATTTGTGGGATATGAATCAGTGGTTTTATTAGAGGACCTGGGGACAATCCAAAACCTCTCGCCTTTTCATTCCATGACAAGTTCAAACAGGGTCCGTTGCTATCTGTGGTAAGGCCTTGCAACTTTTTGATCTTTCTTTTCTCAACTTTCTTGTTTTTTGAATTCCCAATCATATTAAGCACACATTGTTGTGTAAATGACATGTTTGTACTAGCATAATAGCGAGCTTGCAACGAACTCTGTGACATATGGTGCATTGAATCATAAATCTAGTCATATTAATTCCAATGCTTAAAACATTTATTAATTAACTTAAGAGAAGGTTTATGCATTTTTTTCTCTTTTCTATTTTGCAGTGCTGGAGCAGTGGATTTTGCTGTACCTACCCTCTCATATTCCAATCTCATATTCTTCCATAGTCAAGGTATATGAGTCTCCTCAATTCTGCTAGAAGTGTTATTATCAATATTTAATGAGTAATTATCATTGACCACCATCACCTTTTCCTTTTTTTCACTCGTATGAGATTTTTACCCTTTTTATTTTCTCTCATCCTTAAGTTTTGAAAAAATCTCTTCTCAAGTTCTCCAGTTAAAAATTCTGTTAGTTAACATCTATTAACCTCCATATTCCAAAAAATTTACCATTTTACCCTTACTAACACATTTAAAAAATAACTAAATTTTTGAAGGAAAATATTAAATTAAATGATCAAATTATCTTTAATACATATTAAAATTACTTTTTATGGACAATATTAACTCATATTGATATTTATTTCAAGGGTAATTTGGTTATTTAACTTAATATTATCATTAAAAAATTTGTTATTTTTTATATGTATTAGTAAGGGTAAAATGGTAAATTTATTGGAATATGGAGGTTAGTATACGTTAACTAACAGAATTTTTAAGTCCTCTTTATTGGAATATGGAGGTTAGTAGATGTTAACTAACAGAATTTTTAACTGGAGGACTTGAGAAGAGATTTTTTCAAAACTTAAGAATGGGAGAAGATAAAAATGGTAAAGTCTCATATGAGTGAAAAAAAAGGAAAAGGTAAGGGTGATCAAAGATAATTACTCAATATTTAATTACAGAATTATGGAACTCTTAACTAAGGAGTTCTATGTGTCAAATAGGTTGACATTGCTTTGCGAATATTGTAAATGCAAACTCCTCTGAAGCTACTTTTTTAAAGTTCTGTTTTGCTCTATGATGTTTTTAGATTACGAAAATTACGTGTCCCACTTTCTGAGGTCGTTCTTCATTGTTTTTTAATGCAGTAATGATTTTAGGAGCCAAACTAGTACTGGTTACGAAGAGAGGCAGATGAAATATTAAAACAAGGTATATATAAATGACTCCCATTCAATGGAGTAGTTTCATTACTGGGTTGGGAATATTACTAGTTTTTTGGTAAATTTTGGATTGATATGGTGCTGTTTTTAGGTGTGAATCTAATGGCTGACAAGAATAGATAACGTTTCTGGCCCAATAGCATTGTGTTGCTACTCTTCCAATGATATTTGGGGATCGATTTTCCATTCACTCTCTATCTTACACGCAGGTAAAGGTTGATGTGCGTGTTTCAAGAGACAAGATGCCTTGACTTTGTGTTGAAACCGGTGGACCAGTGGCTGCGGATTTCTGAGGAAGTTTAGTATGGATCATTTTTTGGTCTCAGTTGTTTACTGCCTAGGGCTTGAACTAAAGTTCATATATTAATTGTTGCAATTTTGTAGAAGGATTGTGAATATAATTGGAGTAACCCCTGAATGAATTTTTAAAATTCCTTATGAAGTGTTCTTATTTTTATTTTATTTTATAAATATAGATTTTTTTTTTAATTGCTGTAAAACACCAAAGTTGAAGATTATTTTGGACAAAATAAATAAATAATTTGAGACATTTTAAGCATGATAATGGAAGAAACCTCCGGAACACAAATTTAAGTATTAACAAGCCTCACAACCACAACATTATTTCACTCACATACCCTTCATCTGCACACAAACATAAAATGCGATTTTCATTCTATTATATTGAACCAATCCTATACTTGAGTTCCCCAAAAGGTTCTCTACAAATACAATTGGGCATCCTTAGGTTTTATGGAGTTTGAAGTAATTGATGCCAATAACCAGAAGGGAAACTATCAGAAATGTCCTAGGGGCTCTTTATAAAAATAAAAATATCTCGTCAGGAGAATTTCCTTGATGTACTTATTCAAAAAAATGTAATGTGATCAAAATGTCCATGAATAAATATTTCATCTCTCCATCATTCCTTTCTTCGTTTACTCTTATTCCACTCTCATTTTATTCTTATTTCACTCACATTTTACTCTCTATATAAACACTGAGCAACAAATCTAGTAGCGAGATAAGATATTTTAGCATATATAGTTGTAAAGGTAATAATTTATCTTTCATCTCTCTAAATCTNTTAAATTTAGTTTCATTGGATAGATTTGGTTAGATCATATTTGAAAATAGTTGGAAGTTGTATTATAGTAAATAATATTGTCATTTTAGTAAAAAAAAAAAAAAAGATGTTAGTAGTAAAATAATCGAATTCAGTAGAAGAAATGTAAAAAAAAAAACACAAGAAATATGCGTTTCAAACCGTTGGACTACGCGGTCTTGCCGTCCGGACCATTGGACCATGAGGTCCAACAGTCCAAACTCCAGAGCCTCAATATGTACCTCAAATTATATATCAAAATTTTATTTTCTTGTATAATCTTATATTTTGCAATTGGATTTATAAGATCATAGAGGATGTTTGTTTTCTTGTGCATTATGGTGGTCGTTGGGAGACAACCAAATGGTGATCTTAAACATATACGTGAATCAGTTAATAGAATGACAATATCAAATGTTAGACGAGATGATCAGTTGGTAGAATTATTATATGCAAGATTTGGGTTTGAAAGAGATAAATGTGTGCTAAAATTGACGGCGAGATAATTAAAATTTTGATCACAGTTAATTCAATTAACTAATTTACCTAACACATGATGTAGCCAAGCTACACAAATCCATTCTAATTAAATTTTACATGACACATCAATTAACTCACTTTTACCAAATTTACTTTTATTTATTTATAAATCAATGGATTCTAAATGCAATTTGATTTAAATATAAAATTTGGGCTTACTAAATAGGGTCCAAATAATTTAATCAAGTTTGGTTTTATAAATCAAATAGTTTT
>JANLJB010004842.1:0-11350 GCA_026212285.1 Bursera cuneata
TCTGATACCACTTTGTTGGAAAAAGTATACCTCTTTGGTATAATCACCAAAGTAACAATTGCGGATCAAACTTTTTTCCCTTTCCTTTATGCAATTAAATGAGCTAGCAAACCAAATAATTTTTAAATATCAAACACAATAAAAATTTCAGTCACCATCCACAAAAATAACAACACCAAATTTTAACGTGGAAAACCCGTAAATAGGAAAAACCACGAGGACCGTAGTCCTATATCAAATCCTCCACTAATCAATATAATGGGTACACCAAGTTCATCTTCAATACACCAATGGAGGTACACAACATCAACAATATAACATCAAGATAACTCTATCTTGGTATAACAATATAATCTCATCATCAATTGATAGAATCCATACTTAATTTGATAAAAATTAAGTTTTTCTATCTTAGTAATGGGTATATGAAAATACACAAATATGAGAGCAAATACAAAATCAAACCGTATGGATGTGTAAAGGAAGATACCAGGAATCACCACTCCAAATTTGAGCTGAATCGGAGTTGATCTGGCCACTTGATCTTGAGGTAGAAGAATTGAATCCCTAAGCCCTAATTTTCTTTTCCTCTCGGCTTGCTCTCTGCCTCTCTCGTTTTTCTTCGACTGAGTGAGTGATTAACAAAAAGAAAAGCTGCCATTTGACTTTAAGATTTTGGTCAATTTCAATTCAATCCTTATTTGCCAAATTTTACATAAATCCCATTACTCTAAATTTAACTTCTTCACCCTTAAGATGAAGGATAACCCAACAGGAAAGTCTATGAAGAAATAACATAATGAAGAGCAAGACAGTCTAAGATCAAGTATCTGATAAAATCATGGACCCCCTGTTGTTTGGTATATTTTGGCACCCCCTGACAAGTTTCATTAATCTTTACAAAACGTCTAATAGATTTTATTAATCATCACAAAACCCTCTACTATATTATTTGTCCATTAAAATATCAGGTTTACCGTTATAATGAAACACACTTATCTCCATTGATTTTACTAAAGAACTAATTAGATCCCTTGATTTATAAATATTAGTAGAAAACTAATTCCATTCTATTAAAGTAAAAATAATGTGATTAATTAAAAATAATAAAACATCGAAACCTTCTCTAGTATTTGAAAATATTGAACAAATATTTTTTTATATATTTTAATATTATATAATAAAATCTCAAAAACAATTGAGATGTTTTTTTAGAACGAAAATTTTTTTTTGGAAAATCATTTCATCAGAGAGAATTGTTAACTTGGAAGAACCTGAAAACTCTTGAACTAGTTATTTCAATCAATTTGTTTCCTAATTTCTCATAAATACTATTTTTAAGAATACATTAATTTTTTTATATTTTTATTTAACATAATATTTTTAACTTTTATATAATATTAAAATAATATATATATATATTATAATTTTATATTTTTAAGAAATTCAAAAGTTATAACATTTTAAAATATTGAATAGATATATTTTATATATATTTTAATATTATATAATAAAATCTTAGGGAACAAGTGACATGTTCTTTACAATATTAAAACATTTTTATAAAAAATGCTTTTAAAAAATTGTATTTATAAGGAAATCGGAAACAAATATAATTAGAATAGCTAATTTAGGAGTTCTTAAGTTCTCCCAAATTAACAATTCTTTATGTTGAAGTGATTTTTCACAATTTTTTTTTGTTTTGTTCTAAAAAAATACCACTTGTTTTTTGAGATTCTATTACATAATATTAAAACATATTTGTTCAATATTTTAATTTATTAACATAAATTCTTAATTGTAAATTGTTTCGAAAAAATATGAAACTATAATATATATTATTATATTTTAATATTATATATTTTTTAATATAAACATAAAATTACTCTTTCTTATATAAATATGTAATATTATTTTTATAAAAAATTGGATTTTTTAAAATTTAATATTAAATTTTCAAAAATAATAAATTATATTCACCCATTAAAAAGCTTATTCTATAAGATAAAGGTGGTTTTGATGTTTAATTATTTTTAAATGAACCAATTATTTTACTTTAATAGTAGGGGAGATTTTTACCAATATTTATAAATTATGGGAGCTAATTTAATAAAATTAGAGGAGATAAGTGTATTTCTTATAGGGGTAAACTTGATAGTTTAATGGATAGATATGTAGTAAGGGGTTTTATGATTATTAATGAATCTTGTCAGGGGGCGCTTAAACCCGCCAAACAACAGGGGGGTCGTTAATTTTATCCCTTAAACACACAAACTTGACTAAGGGATCCATTTAATTTGTATAAGTGCATACGGAAGGGTGTATTTCTTTTTTAAAAAAAGACCTAGATTGACAGATTATAAATTGGATGCTTTCTGAAGGATTTGCTACAATCTTCTTTCTATGCATATTTTTGCCAAAATAACATATTTATAAATTCATATGGAATTTTACATATCTATCGCCTCGACACAAATTTTTCTCTCGATTTTTCTTGCATATATTGTCAATAAGCAGGAAATGATTAATTACCTTTTCCATAATTTCAGAGAAGTTAGATAGGTGAAAATTGCTTCCATGAGCATCCAAAGAGCCTCTTCCTACGTTCCTTGTCTTTCCGATTGGAAATATGATGTGTTCATAAGTTTCAGAGGTGAAGACACCCGAAAAAACTTCACAGACCATCTACATGCTGCTTTGGATCGAAAAGGTATTAACGTATTTAGGGATGATAAGAAACTTGAGAAAGGAAAAGCAATATCACCAGAACTCTTTAAAGCTATTGAAGAATCAAGATTTGCGATCATTGTTTTCTCAAGAAACTATGCTTCTTCAACTTGGTGTTTGGATGAACTTGCTAAAATTGTTGAGTGCAAAAATACAAGGGAACAAATAATTATTCCAATTTTCTATGATGTGGATCCATCTGTGGTAAGGAAACAAACAAAAAGTTTTCAAGAAGCCTTTGCTAAACATGAAGAAGAGAATAATGAGAAAGTGCAACAATGGAGGACTGCATTGATAGAGGTGGCAAATCTCTGTGGATGGCATTTAAATGATAGGTATGTATATATTCTTTCTACTTTTAATTTAAGTAAAAAGGCAGGAATATCCAACATACTTATTTATGTACAGAAAAAATTTGCCTTCATCTAGGTCTCTTATAATATATAGTAATTACACTCGTAGACAATTAATAAAACAGAGTTAAAACACGGTACGCTAAGCTTTTTAGCGACATTGTGATGTCAGAAATTATGAGCCTGATAATGAGCTTGTTGATATGGAGATAATTCATAACACCAGAAAATCATTTACATGTCTAGAGCATAAGTTAATATTTGGTTTATTGTTTAAATGGATTGTATTGTATTAAATTATGCAATACTTTTGATTGGTTAGAACTTTGCATTTTATTAGCTAGTACAAAGTACAAGCTTTAATGCATATGCACTGAATTATCCTATGAAAAGAGGCTAAATTGAATTGTTTCTATTTAGTTAAACTACAAGGATCTAACATAATATTATGAAATATAATATTCTTGTGATACACATGCTCCAAGAGTTTATTAAAGAGAGAAGCACAATTTGATCATAGGGCCGCTAGCATTGAGATTTTGTGTGACTACTTCTATTTATTGGGTGCGCATTTTATTCTTATCTCAAGTGAATGTCATTAAGTTAATTTAGTGTGTGATTGATAGAAGGGTAGAACAATTATTTACGTCTCTATATTATATCACGTTTCCCAGAATATCAACAACGAACTTAATAATATGTACTCGTAACATCAACGATTGAACTTATAACAAACTAATATAGACTCTAATGTAGCATGGGCCTATAACATTCATCGTGGACTTGCAACTTATGGCATCAACATTGTTAGAACATTGTAGTCATTCCCTACTTTAAAAAATATCTCATTTTTTCAAGTGCTCGTAGCTGGTTAAGAATTGAGCCTTGGCTATATTTCAATGTTGCATGCTGTGCATCTATCTCTGTCTTAACTATGGCAGGTACAAAATCACTTGCTACTTTTTGGTTCATTTTCATTATGCAGGCATCAGTCAGAATTTATTCAAGATATTGTCAAAGAGATATCAAATAAATTATGTCCTACAGCATCAATGAATATTGAGGAGCTAGTAGGTATGAGTTCACGTCTAGAAAATTTGAGGTTGCTTATAGGTACAGGGTCTACTGATGTTCGCATGATAGGAATTTGTGGAATGGGGGGAATAGGTAAGACAACAATCGCAAGAATTGTTTATAATCTGATTTCTCGTGAATTCGAAGGTAGTAGTTTTCTTGCCAATGTAAGAGAAATTTCAGAAAAAAAGGGTCTCGTTCCTTTACAAACACAACTTCTTTCTCAAATCCTAATGGAAACAGATGTGAACATATGGAATGACCTTGACGGAATCAACATGATTAAAAGTAAACTACGACATAAAAAGATTCTTGTTGTTATTGATGATGTGGTTCATGTAAACCAGTTAAACAAATTAGCTGGAAAGCATTGTTGGTTTGGTTCAGGTAGTAGGATTATAATAACAACAAGAGATGAACATTTGTTGATCACACATAGAGTGGACAGAGTGTATAAGGTGAAGGAACTTACTGATGATGAAGCTTTTCAACTTTTTCGGTTAAAAGCATTTGATGGTGAACCTACAAAAGACTATATTGAATTATCTAAACTTGTTCTGACGTATGCTGGTGGTCTTCCATTAGCTCTTGAAGTTCTGGGTTCTTTTTTGTTGAATAGAAGTATAGATGAATGGAAAAGTGCATTAGAAAGGCTAAACAAAGATTCTGAAAATGAAATTTTAGATGTACTTCAAATAAGTTACAATGGATTAAAAGAAAAGGAGAAGAAAATATTTCTTGATGTTGCATGTTTTTTCAAAGGAAAGGATAGAGGTTATGTAACAAAAATTCTGGATGGTTGTGAATTTGATGCAACTATTGGAATAGGTGTTCTTGTTAGTAAACATCTTTTAAAGGTTAATGATGACAACCAATTATGGATGCATGATTTGTTACAAGAAATGGGTCAACAAATTGTTAAGAAGGAATCTCCTCGGGAGCCTGGAAAACGTAGTAGGTTGTGGGAAGAAGCAGATGTTAGTCACGTGTTAACAAAAAATACGGTAAGCAATTAGGTAGAAAACATACATTTTTAGTTTATCATTTCATTTAAAGAATTAGACTCTGTTTTCATCTTTAAACATTTCACATTCTACTTTTAATTTATCCCTTGCTTTCAATTTTTTAGGGAACTGAAGTAGTTGAAGCTATAGTACTTGAAAAGGACACACAATTGAGTACAAGTGCTAAAGCCTTTTCAAGAATGGTTAATCTGAGATTACTCTCAATCCACAATGTGAAACTTTCCAAAAGTCTTGATTACCTTTCTAATGAGTTATGTTTACTAAAATGGCATGGGTATCCTTTAAAATCATTGCCATCAAGTTTGCAGCTAGATAAAACTATTGAACTTGAAATGTGTTGTAGCCATATTGAACAACTGTGGAAGGAAATTAAGGTAAGATTAATTAGTTCAATCAAGTATTAATTTTTTATTTTATTTTGTAGTGAATACTTAATAATAATTTTAAATGTTGATCCTACAATATGATTAATTAAGAAAATTGTGTCTTGTCTGCCCCCTTTTGTTTGTAACAGCAATTAAACAATTTGAAGATCATCATTCTCAATCACTCTAGGAACCTGAAAAAGACACCAAACTTCACATGGGTCCCAAATCTTGAGGAGTTGATTCTTGAAGGATGTACAAGGTTGTGTGAGGTTCACACCTCTTTGCTTGTTCATAACAAGATTGTTTTATTGAATTTGAAAGATTGTAAAAGTCTTACAACTCTTCCAAAAAAGATTGACATGGCATCTCTTAAAAAACTAGTGCTTTCTGGTTGTTCGAAATTAAAAGAGTTTCCAGAGATTGTGTCAAGTATGGGATGTCTATTGGAGCTTTTCCTAGATGGAACTGCTATTAAGGAATTGCCATTGTCAATTGAATATCTGACAGGACTTACTTATTTGAATTTGAAAGATTGCAAAAATCTTGTGAGTCTTCCAAGTGTTGTAAATGGATTGAGATCTCTTAAAAATTTGAATCTTTCTGGTTGCTCTAAACTTGAAAACGTGCCAGAGAATTTGGGGGAAGTAGAAAGTTTGGAGAAGCTTGATATAAGTGGCACCGCTATAAGGCAACCGGTATCATCCATTTTCTTCATGAAGAATCTTAAAGAGTTATCTTGTCGCGGATGCAAAGGACCACCATCAAACGCTTGGTATTTGAGTTTTCCCTTGAGTTTGATACTAAGAAGAAATTCAGATCCCATGGCTTTGATGTTGCCTTCTTTATCAGGTTTGCGTTCTTTAACAAAATTAGATCTCAGTGACTGCAATCTACAGGAAGGAGCAATTCCCAGTGATTTTGGCAGCTTATTTTCATTAGAATCTTTAATACTAAGCAGAAATAATTTCGTTTCACTACCTGCAAGCATCAGTCGTCTTTCTGAGCTTAGAGATCTTACCTTGGAGGGTTGCAAGAGGCTTCAATCTTTGCCAGAACTTCCTTCAAATTTGCGAGAAGTTAGAGTAGATGCTTGTTATTCATTGAAAGCGTTACCGTATCTATCAAAATTATACAATTCAAAGTGCACGCAACTTTCTTGTATAAACTGCTTGAAATTGCTCGACTTCAACAATATGGCAGTTCCAATCCTGAGAGGATTCATTAAGGTTTCTCTCTCTCTCTTTCTTCTCTCTCGTCTTAAGCACTATTCAACTGTACAATTTCTTTGTCTTTGTTTGCAGACAATGTCAGATCGAAGAGATGGATTTAGCTTCATTGTTCCTGGAAGTGAAATTCCGGAACTGTTTAGCTATCAGAGTCAGGGTTCTTCAATAACAATTAAAAGGCCCCCACATACTGAAGGTAAAAGTAAACTGGTTGGATATGCTGTGTGCTCTCTTTTCATTGTCCATGAGCATCCACCTATCCTCAGCGAATATGACGATTATGGCACACATGACATTATCTGCCATGTGACGGCTGATGGAAGATTTCCTCCTATCAGTCAATATACTGTCTTCGAGGAAAGATTCGGAGAGGCTGTATCAGACCATCTTTGGCTATTCTATTTGTACCCTAACAAGTACTATGCAGTGTGGGAGGAGACTGATGAATATAATAACATCGAGTTTTACTTTACATCCAACAGAGGCCAAGGATTGGAGGTCAAAAGGTGTGGGGTTCGTCCAATATATGAGCAAGACGTGGAAGAGCTCAATCAATCAATGAACCAGTGTAGTAGCTCTACCTTTAGGAGTTTGGATGAATTCGATCAAGATCTTGTCGAGTCAATGATGGATGTTGCCACAACTAAGCGAAGACTAATCGACTATGGCGTGGCTGAACCCAGTGAAAGCGGTTGCAGTGACGAGGAACCGCAACCTAAAAGATTAAAACTCGAATTCTCTTAAAAGGAAAACCTGCTACGTGTACTTCTGCTCATGCCAAAATCCTTCAAGAATAACCTGACGGAGCACTCTGATGTCACTACTCTTTTAAATTATGCACAAATTTAAATTAAAAAATCCTATCTAGAATGGTATGATGGAGATTTGATATCCCTAAATCTCTTGCTCCATTACAAGAGATGTAACCAATCATGCTATGTATCCCCTATTGGTACATTGGTCTGTTTTGTGTCTCAAGAAATTTTTATTTTAAAAAAAAAAGAAATTTACAAAAAAAAAATTAATAAGTAATTTTTGCATGGATAGTGGCAAAGAATTTGCCTTCAGGAAACCTTTTTTATTTCAGTTTTTGTGTTTCTCACTTGGATGCACAAAGATAGGCATTGAATCCGTCATAAAACAAAGGAATTTGACTAAAAATCTTCTCAAACAATGGGTGTGCAACCTGTAAGATAATGATCAGATTATATTTAATAATAATATAGGTTATTTTAATATTTAAATAAATTAGATAAATATCATAGAACTAGAATTACAATTACCCTAGACTTATCACATTATCAGATAACTAGTAAAAAGAGTTATGGAGGATAGGACCACTATCTCAGTTAAAATTTATCAATTAAGAATTCTCCAAGCTCTGGCTCATAACTCTATATACACTTCCTTAATCTTTATGTGTATTCAGGATGTCTGGTATATAATCATTCATGCTTTAGATCATGTGGTTTTTTAAATGTTTATAGCTTCAATAACCATTAGAGCTCGGCTTGGGGCAGCTGCAAAACTCTGTCTCTCTCGCCTGTTCTATTATTCTTATAGCCTCTTCCCTCAGCCTGTCCTGTAGAGCCATGTCAATCTAAAATTTCCTGGAAGATCATTGTACACTTTCACATTAATATTGCTAATTTTCACTTCATTTCTATATCAATTTTACAAGTTTTTATTTCAATTTTAGATGAATTTTCTTGTCAATGAATACTAGTTTATAAGAAAATTTGAATTAGTTTGAAATTATTTTGATCTTTTCTTGTTAAGAGTAATGCTACACATACAAAGTAGTTTGAGATCATTCATTTAGGGAGTGAGTACGTTTGTTTTCTCATTTTAACATCTGAATTGAAATATCTAAAAACTAATATATATATTTTGATATCATTTCACTTGTGATTTTATGGACATATTATAAGAATATGCAAATCAATGTTTAGCAAAATTATTATTGAAATATTAATTTAACCATTACAAAATTTATGTCCTAAAATATAAAATTTTAATAAATTATATCGTGAGTTTGATTTATTTAAATATGTACAATTGATTAAAAAGTATTATTATTATTATATAAGATTTGATGTAAGAACAAGTTAGATGACCAGTAAATAATATTAAAAATATTTATATAACTATAAAAATATATTATAATGATTTAAAAATAAAATATTAATTTATATACAAATAAAATATTAGTTACTAACAACGAATTAAAAATGAAATTACAAAAATCTTAAAATTAATAAAAAATAAATATAATTATAAATATTTATGTCCCAAGTCTATTTAATGTATATGTCCTTGAAGCTATGCTATCTTTATAAATAAGAGACTTAGTCCATTGTCTACTTTTCACTTCTGTCCTTCACCTTTACGAATTTACTTTTGTGCTTCATATAAGTATCATTCAGCCAAATATCTCAATAGCTTAGAAGCTCACAATAATATATTTAACTAGTCTTTACTTTTCATTTTTAAGCGATATGAAATGTTACAATTCGCTTAGGGATGATGGCCTCAACCTTGGAATTCCCAACCATACGGGCCAAAGATTAACCATGCAAATTAATAATGATACTAGTTTTACAAACGATTTTACAAACATTTTGATACGACTTCATCATACAAATTAATTGATGTGACTTGGTATGATGTTTGGAGAGGTAGATTTCAAAAATTAATATTATTAATAAAGATTGATGATGTGATAGTGTCACATGAGTTTGTATAACCGAGTTTTTACGAATAGTTTATAAGTGTAACGCTACTCTAAAACTAATTAAAATAGATAATACAATAATTATATAATAATACTACGGTAGTTTTAAAATAGAAATTTTGTATATTTAAATTACTAATGTATTTATATATAAAAAAATTGCCTTCCAGGGAAACTAGTAAAGTTAAACAAGTCTGAAATTAAAAAAGAAAAAAGGAAAAACTCTCATAACTTATTACTCACTATACCCCGTCTAGGTATACAATATAACGTCCATGATAACATCCTTCTTTTTTCTATACATACCTTTTTTGATGACTAAAAAATTAATACTTACAAGATAATCTCATCCTGATCATATCAATAGATCAAATATATAAAAATTTGTCCAACTGCTTCCCTCTGTTAATCATCAACTGCCGCAGGCTCTTATGCTAAAACCCTGAAATTTCTGATCCAAAAGATACGATTATAACCATATCAACCTAAGAAGGGTTGCTGGCTCTTCTCTGGGGTCTTGCCTATGCTGATCTCATGATCATCATTATATTTCATGTATATATCTTCTATTATTCTTCCTCTCTAACCAAATGGGAGTGCATGTAAACACTTTTCGGAAACTTTTTTTTTTTCATGTAAACTGTCTCCAGGGAGCTCTCTAGCTCTCTAGGTCACAACCACAGCAGGAGCTGCAGAAACGTGTAAGCAAGATTCATGTGTACTACTCTGTGTTGGTGAAAGCAAAGAAAATTTGTTGGAGGGTTTTTCAAGCGAACGGCTCTTTAAAGAATATGACCATTTCATTTCCATGAAACTTCTCTTTCTCCAGGGTCCCATATGGATTTTCTTCTCCTTCATTGATGTCTTGGCAGCATTGCATAGAATCCGAACAATGGTGTATAAGTATTCAGCTTTTCCTATGTAGAATTCTGGTAACTGAGCTACAAGTTTTTGGTAACCATCACATGCCTTGGCAATTGCAAACTGGTCCCGGAATTCCAATTCTATCAGGGATGGTATTTGCTTCTTGCGTCCAGGAGTGTTTGTCATTACTTCAATGTACTCATGTGTCCCTGGAAAATTAGAGAAAGTATATATATATAAGCTTCATGAGAAAAATTATGATTAAAATTTCAAATGCAGTAAAACAAATAGTCAAGGTTATTAAAATAGGGACAAAATCATTGACCTCTCCTGAGATTTGATTGAAATATAAGCATTTATTGCCACATTTTATATCGCTAGTAAATAAGATTATGAATTAGTGTATAACTTGATAGAGTTATATTTTCGGTTACGACATATACGTAATTAGAAACTTTTCTTAGAAGGACGGGCATCAATGAAAAATTTAGTAAATCTATCGATCTACTTGTATTTTTAGTATATTATTTTACTATATCAATAATAATTATATCCAAAACAATAATGTCAAACAATCAATGCATAGATAGTGGCAAAGATATGTATATTTTTACCTCCTGGGAACTTTCTAGTGTGCTTCCACTTAGATGTGCAAAGATAGGCATTCAATCCCTTACCACAAAGAGAATTGACTACTAATCTTCTCAAACAGTGAGTGCAACCATCAGCGCTTGGCTTGGGGCAGCTGCAAAACCCTGTCTCTCTGGCCTGCACTACTATTCTTGTTACCTCTTCCCTCAGCTTCTGACCAGTAAAGCTTTTCCGCTCCAAGATTTCCTGCAACAAATCGTATACTTTCACATTAATATGCTAATTGTCACTTTTATTTCTACTTTTTACATTTTTTTGTTTAATTTCAGATGAATTATTTTAATTGAATACCAATTATAAAAAATGAACTTGTTTGATTTTTTTTTTT
>JANLJB010004843.1:0-57598 GCA_026212285.1 Bursera cuneata
TTCTTTTTTGTGTATAAGATACTAAAGCTCGAGACCTAATAGCTCTTTTCGAATGCGTCAATTGTATAGCGTTATAACCCAAAAGTATCATAGAAGAAAATGATAAAACCCTTCTATGCCCCACATTAGATTTACAGACAAAACACTCCTATTCCAATACCATACAATATAGGTACATGAAATGAGTCAAACCAAAGCAAGCCACTCATGATATAGATAAATAAATCCCAAATATCTTAGGAAAATTCAAAGAATGTTATAACAAAAAATTATATATTATTTGCCTGTTATCAGAATTAGTTATAACGTATAAATTTTCAATGTCTAGATTAATTTTCAAATAAGTTCTTTAGTTTGAGTTTTTTTTTTTTTTTTTTTTTTGCNTTCTTTAGTTTGAGTTTTTTTTTTTTTTTTTTTTTGGCCAAACTTTTTCAATGAGTATTATGGTATTTCATCTCAATAGTTAAAGGAAAATCAGTTAAAAAATCATCAATTTTCTCGATACGATTTTGTGAAAATGATCAAAGATACTCCTATTAAGAGATTCTATCGAAGTTATAAATGACTTAGCATTTTTATTAATAGATTTTGTCTAGCTTATTTTGTCTTTCATTAATAAAATGGCGTAATAATTTACTAATAAGGGTGTATTAATGGGTTATTAAAAAAATTAAAGATAAAAAATTTGATGATTTTTATTTTCTCTTTTGATGTTAAGGTAAAACACGATACTACTTATTCTATTATTATATGATTTTAATTTAAACTAAGATTTTAATAAGAGAACGTAAAATCGATATCCTGTTTCCGTATTTGAAAGGCTCATTTAAATTATAGATAGAAGGGTGGTTGTGATGTCCCTTTTGCATTTCATGCAATGTGTTAAAATGTTACACTAGTACAGTTGGTGGATTATTATTAATGATATTTGCCTATCCATCTATCTAACGTATTAAGTACACTGGAAAGGTGAGTAGGCAAATACAAGTAGGCCCACTCAATTCAGTCCAATCAATCATGTACACGAATCCAATCAGAATTAATATGACGATCATATTAACTTAACCTTAATTCAGTACTAAATGTTAATCAGTTGTTCAAAAGTCTCTAACAAATTAATTTAATTGGACGAGCCAACCATCTGTACCTTTTTTTTATTTTATTATAAAAGCTGTATTAAATGTCGTCAACTTAGTATGGAGAATTTTTTTGTTGGTTTGGGCTTATCAGCCCAATTATGCAGCATTTCTAAATCAAGCCCACTTGCACACTTTACCACATGCGAATCGACAAGATATAAACAATTTTTTTTTTAAATATATATTTCTATTGAAAAATAATTTAGATGTTAAAAATCTAGATTTTATGACCCTATTTGACTAATCGACAATTCAATACTGTTTTTTTGTTTTTGTTTTTATCATACACTAATATCGATGTCATATTTAACACTTGAATTATCATACTGTTAGTATACTATTCTTATCCAATTGAAAATATTTGAGATCAACTATGGTAAACACTAGAAATGAAAGTGACTTAATTGGTTTTTATACATAATAAGAATAAGCGTCTCATATTTGATTTTGCACACACCTTCACCTTTTTATTTTTAAATTTCTATTTAAGATGCTGACATATTGACGTAAACATGTGCTGTGAAGCCCCCTCCCCTGGAGCTTCTGTTTTTGGATTCACACGACTCGCGTTTGTTTGTGTTCTTGTTAAACGACATGTCAGTTACATGTTGATGATGTTAACGACATGCACTTTGTCGAGACACCACTTATCATCCCGTTAAGGGATTTGATCAAGAGAAAGTTATTAGGCTAAAGCTAAATGGGCTCCTATTACGCAATTGGATCAAAAAATGAGATCAAGCCCCAGCCCATTTTCTGGTCCCTTTTAGCGCAGACGTGGCAAAATAACAATGGTGGTCGTCATCAGAGTCTCTAAAACCCCGTTCAATATCGAAACAAAAACCCCAGTTTACGAAATTAGTCTCTGAGCTTTTTCATCGAACAATTAATCTGCACAATTAGACAAATCCAAAGTTCAGGTTCGCTCCAATATTACATCCATTTTCTGTTATTTAAATTCTACTAGTTGTTAGGGTTATTCATTGCTTAAATTTTACTTTCTGACGCATTGTATTGTAGCAACAGCAACTTCTCAGTTATGTTTATGACAAGATTTATCGGGCGGTCGTTTGATGAAAAATTTGTAAGAAATCATTTAAGCTTGTCGTAGAATCATTTGCAGACGTGCTGAGGCAGAAATTGATGAAAAATTTTGTCCAAATCAGTCTGCATCCTGGCCTACGAGACCCCTTATTTTGTAAGTTTCTCATGGTGGAAACAGAAACTCAGTTGGATCCTCAGATGTTGCTATCAAAAGCTCGGCAATGCAACTTTCTGCTTCACGAACTGCTTCAGTTAAGCTTGTCCAGGGTGAAACTGCTGCAAAATCTGCATCTCCATCTCCATCTCCATCTCCAGGGTCTTTGAAATCAGCTTGGTCACCTGCATATGGGAGTAAGAACCGTAAGGATGGACAGCTGAGAAATGCTAGCATCAGTGGTGTCTCTGATCTTCCCACAACTCCAGCTAGAGATGAGAAATGCTAATATGGCATCCTAATTCCCTATTTTATAGGCTCATTTAATTAAATTTGTAGATATAAAGGTGTTTGTGACGTCCCTTTTGCATTACATTGCATGTGTTGAAATGTTACAGTAGTACAGTTGGTGTATTATTATTAATGGTATTTGCCTATCTATCTATCTAACGTATTAAGTACAATGGAAAGATGAGTAGGCAGATACAAGTAGGCCCACTCAATTTAGCAATCAATCATGTACGCGAAGCCAATAGAAATTAATATGATTATCATATTAACTTAACATTAACTCCATCCAATTGTATTAGTACTAACTGTTAATCAGTTGTTGAAAAGTCTCTACCAAATTAATTTAATTGGACGACAAACCATCTGTACCTTAATTTATTTTATTATGAAAGCTGTAGTAAATGTCGTCAACTTAGTGTGAAGAAATTTTCTGTTGGTTTGGGCTTGTCGGCCCAATTATGCAGCATTTCTAAACCAAGCCCACTTGTACGCTTTACAACAGCCGGACGGAATACTGTTTGAACTTTGAGGTTCCATGCTCTGTAGTCTGTTCAATCGACATGATATAAACAATTTTTTTTTATTTTAAAAATATATTTCTAGGTAAATAAGTATTCAGTAATAAAATTATATTGTAGCGTTTGTAAATGTCTTATATACGTAAATGAAATAAAAATTTTGCTCTATTATTATTTTTAAATAAAAATAATATAAATTAAAAGGTTTTTGTTGATAAATAATTTAGATGTTGAAAATCTAGATTTTAATCTTTTTTGACAAATCAATCATTCGACACTTTTTTTTTTTTTGTTATCATACACTAATGTCAATATCCAATGCAAGAAAAACCTTGTTAAATGTTACTTATTGGTCTGAAAAAATAAATGTCCGATGGTTGATTTGTTAGATATGGTAACGACGTTTAAATGTTTAGTATCTGAATTATTTTTAAATAAATTTGGTAGTTTTCTGTTAATTTATTATATATATATATTTTAAATTATCATAATGTTAGTATACTATTCTTATCCAATTAAAAATATTTGAGATCAATTATGGTAAACACTATAAATGAGAGTGACTTGATTGGTTTTTATACATAATCAGAATAAGCGTCTGATATTTGATTTTGCACGCACCTTCACCTTTTTATTTTTAAATTTCTATATAAGATGCTGACATGTTAACGTGAACATGTGCTCTGAAGGTAACCCTGATTGTTCAGATAGCCACGTGTTTACATGTCTGCAATTTTCAAGAAGTCCCAGACCGAGGCGGCGAGGCCCTTGCCTGGAGCGTACGTCGGTGGAATCACAAGACTCGCGTTTGTTTGAGTTCTTGTTAAACGACATGTCAGTTACGTGTTGATGATGTTAACGACGTGCCATTTGTCAAGACACCACTTGTCAACCCGTTAAGGGATTTGATCAAGAGAAAGTTATTGGGCTAAAAGCTAAACGGGCTCCTATTACGCAATTGGATCAAAAAATGAGATCAACCCCAACCCATTTCCTGGTCCCTTGTAGCGAAGACGTGGCAAAATAACAATGGTCGTCGTCATCAGAGTCTCAACAACCCCCGTTACTTGCCCTTCTAAATTAAGCAAACCAAAAGTCAGACACTCCTATATTAGTCGACATTCAGGTCTCTGTGATTCTGTAACATTTCTATGAAATCATCTCACCATAACTCAGCGCTAGGTCATTTTATCATCCGTTACTTGCCCATCTTACCCTATCTATTCGAGCCGCTGCCCGTCTCTGCCTGCCAAGTACCCAAGTACATCTTTCCTTTCTCTGTTTCTCTCTCTTCTGTTTCTCTTCTAACCCAATTACCGATCCGACCCGATCTGGGAGGCATTCGATTAAGTAAAAATACACTTAAAATAATCGGAATAGAATGAAGTATTTCTATTTTTATTGCTTAGTTGAAACAATAAAGTTGAGAATGAAAATTTTATTAGCCCAAAAAATTAGAAAAAAGATTAGTCATTCTCTCTCAACTCTCGTTAGCCAGTTCTGATTCCTCGTAAGAATCAAAATAAAAAATGTTATAATTGTTTAAAAAAATTAATAAATTAAAAAAGATTATAATACTTTAAAAATCAATCAATTAAAAAAAAGTTATAATATTTAAAAAAAAATAGTGCAAGAAAGATAAAAATTCATATCGTATAATTATAATGTATATATTATTATTTATTTTTATAGGAAAATAATTTAAAAAATTGATATTGATTTATATTTTAGGTTTCTCTAATCCAAATAACTTTTAAAAAAATTAGATTATAATTCCCTATTAAATTAAACAAAATGAATAAATAATTATTTTGTTTTTGATTCTGATTCGAGAGCTCAAACCAAATAATCTTATGGACCGTTTGGTTCAGTAAAAATACACATGAGAATCAAAATGGGAATGGGTAATCTCATTCTTGTTGTTTCATTGTTTTAAAAAAAAAAAAAAAACCTGGGAATGGCATTCTATTACGCTATGAAAAGGAATTAGTCGTTCCCCCCAATCCCCATGAATCATATTTGATTCCTGACTTAAATAAAATGAGGGTTTTTCATTTAAAAAAAAAAAATATTATAATATTTTTAAAAAAAGTAAAATTAATTTAAAAAATAATATAATATTTTGAAAAAGGTTAAAAAATTTAAAAAATGTTATAATATTTTTTTAAAAAGGTAAATAAATTAAAAAATGTTATAATATTTAAAAAAAGCTTAATAAATTTAAAAAGTTTATAATATTGAGAAAAATGCTAATAAATTAAAAATATGTAATTTTTTAACAAAGTTAATAAATTTAAAAATGTTAATAAATTTGAAAAATATTATAATATTTTAAAAAAGGTAAAAAAAAGTGCAAGAAAAAATAGAAATTCATATTTTATGAAAACAATTATACGTTGTCTTTTAATATTATTTATTTTATATATTTTTATATAACAGTATTTTGAAAAATTGATATTGACTCTAATTCCGGGCCTTTATAATCTAAACAATTTCAAAGGGAATGAAATTATGATTCTGTACTGAACAAAATAAAAGGAACGAATAACCAATCGGATTTCGATTTGGTCTGATTCTTATTATGATGCTCAAACCAAACACACCTTATAAATAAATTTAAAAAATGGACACTATCAAATACTACCCTTCTGGTTTGACTTAATTTTAGACGAAAAACTTGTTTGATAATTAATCAATCAGACCCTAAAGTTTACTTTTTTTAATCAATTATAAATTCTAACTCTAATAGAAGCTTAAAAGTACGTATTTACCCCTATAAAAAATTTTCCTTTAATTTTCACCTTAAAAAAATAATAAATGAAAACTAAAAATTTTTTCTCCTTTAATACATTCCTAATCCTTCAGAACCCAACCAACCTCCACCACCATTGTTGCCACCGCTTCTTCTCTTCCACCACCACTGCCATTGTCGCTCCTTCTCCTCCATTCTGCTGGTTGTCCTCATCATCTCAACGATGGCGCGATTTCCCATACCAGCTTCTACTCTGTCTTCATCCGTGAAGGCACCAGCTTATACGCGCTCTCCTTTGAAGACTCCAACACTGGTGGCTGCGCCATCGCCACTCACTGTCGACTCTCCCCACCGTCGCCTTCGTTTTCTTATCTGGCTCCTACCACTTATCCCTCGTCGATCTCTCAGACTCCTTCTCAAGCCCCCCTGTCACAATTGAAAACCCTACCATTTTGAACATATTCACCTTCCCTGGATCCTTGGTTTGTTCAGCTATTTGCTACCGTTTTGATTATATAGAGTGAAAGTGTGAATTATTGAGTTAAATATTTGATTTATTTATTTGTAACAATTGATTGGAAAAATTATGTAAAGGGGATACGTATGTGTTGTGACGTAGGTTGCTAGCGATTATGGTTGTGGTGATTAAGGAAAAAAATTTTAGTAGGGGCAAATATATATTTTTAAGAGTTAAAATTAACAGTTGATTAAAAAAAGTAAATTTAAAGGGTCTAGTTGATGAAAATAGTAAATTTGCTTTTTGTTTGACATTAGATCAAAATATAAGGATACTATTTGGTAATATTCTATTTTTAAATATTTTATATTATTTTAATAAAAAAAAATATTGAAAATACCTATAATGTTAATTAGTTTAAAAAGATGAGTTTTGATATTATTTTATAATTAGAGGATAAATTTGTTATTTTGGATATATTAGAGGGGTGTTTATGATATTTTTCAAGATTTTTATTTTGACACCGTTGTTACAGTATTAAAGGGGTCAATAATAGTTTAAAATTCAGTAGAATTGTCATTGTTAGTTTAATATTTAATGGGATATTATGCTTTAACTATAAAAATTTAATGATGGATTGAGAGTAACTAACCCATTATGGTTGTGATGGTGCAACAAAAAGGAGTTGGAGGTAGTGATATAGCCACGATGATGTTGGTGGTCGTGCCGTCGTGGTGGTGATGATGATTAGTGATCTGCCCACTTTTCTGATGTGTTTTTAAGTTATGGTTTTCTGGGTTTTATTTTTTTAAGTTATTAATATTTAATTGTGAGATTTTAATTGTAATATAATTCTTTTAGATGAATTCTCTATATTACCCCTTTATGTTAGGTTAAAATTAACGGTTGATGGATAAAAGCAAACTTCAGGGCCTAATTTATGAAAATGAACAGGCTTTCTGCTTAAAATTTGGTCAACCTATAAGCATAGTGTTTGGTATTTTCCCAATTAACTGCCTCTCGTACATTGGTCACTATATATGCCTATGAAGCACCCCGTCTCCTGTAATTGTCTAGTGTATAATGAAAACTGAAATTCCTAATTTCAATCAACCATTCAGCCCGTGCCGCCGTGCCTTGCCCTCGCAGCGTCTCACCGTCGCAGTCTGACTCAGCATCCGGGAACCAGGCAGCCAGGTAATCAGTTATAAGATGAAATTAGCTTTTGGGTGATCCACTACTGACTTACTTTTGTGGTATTTGCTCTCATCTGTGACTGGAAAATGAAAGCTTCTTTATGTGAATATTGTGCGTTTGACTTAGGAAGAGTAACCTGGAGAAAGAATAGCCGTGAAATCTTTTTTTTTTTTTTTTTTGATTTCGAAACAGAGTTGTTTGTTCAAAGTCAGAGTCAATCNAAAGAATAGCCGTGAAATCTTTTTTTTTTTTTTTTTTTTGATTTCGAAACAGAGTTGTTTGTTCAAAGTCAGAGTCAATCAAGTGCCGATTGGGACTTTCAGAGCCAGTCTTTTTTCGCGAGTTTGACCTTTAGTAAAGGAGCCTTGAACTGCTTGAACAGGTTTCTTTGATTATTGTCTGTTAATTGTTCGACAAAATGTCTAGGAGAGTTGGGTGAAATTCTTTCTTGGAGAAAATGTTCAATACTTGCTTTAAAGTGTTATCCTACATTGTGTTGAATAATTGTGTAAATCTTCAATACATGTGCTGCACTTACCTGCAGTGGAAAATCAGATATTGCTTGACGGAATAGATATTTGAAGACTTGGCAAAATAACAAAGGTGTCATCAGAGTCTCTCAACCCCCGTTCAATATCGAAACAAAAACCTAGTTTACGAAACTAGTCTTTGAGCTTTTTCATCGAACAATTAATCTGCACAATTATACATATCCGAGTTAAGGTTCGCTCCAATATTACATCCATTTTCTGTTTTTTAAGTTTTAGATTTCTTAGGTTTATACATTGCTTAAATTTTACTTTCTGACGATTGTATTGCAGCAACCAGCAACGTCCAGTCATGTTTATGACAAGATTTATTGGGCGGTCGTTCCTGGCTGCTGCCAAAGCAGAGTCTTCTACGGCTACTGCAGCAGCTGCTTCGATGGCTATGTCAGTGGACAACCCTCTTGAGGAGTTTTTTGAGAAAGATAGAGGCCCAGATGATCAGAAGCCTGTTTATGGTACTAGCTTCTGTGTTTTGATTGNATCGTTTCTCTCTTTACTTGTTGGATTGTTTATGGGTTTATTGTTGGTGTTCTTTGTGTTCAATGGAAAGGCAATGTCATGTATTGCATAGCATAACCAAAACATTTTTATGAAAGAATGAATTGAAAGTGGGAGTTGAAATCTCAGCTGCAGAATAACTAATTTGCAGCTTTGTGTATTCTAGCTTGTGATACTGGTTAATTTTAATTGACTGAAAGAATGTTTTGAGTATTAGGAGAGAGCATACAAAAACACCGAATTTCTTTTGGGCAAATAGTTTGGAACTTGTGGAAACGAATTAAATATTTCCTAATTTGATATAAAGTGTCTCGTTTCTATTTATAAAATAAACTTCCTAAGGATACTACTATATTTTTTTTTTGTCCCATTTCTGTTTCCATGGAAGCCCCACACCATGCTTTTTCTCTGTGGTCTGTTTAAAGTTTGAAATCCAAATTCTCTACTATATTTCTTTCAACCAAAACGACAGACTTTTAAGAGTACTTTGGCATGTCATCCTTTCCAGAATTGGGGCCTGAAGGTCACTAGCTAATATGCAAATATTTGTTGTGGAGTTTGAATAGTTAGGCATTTTCTAGAAGCTCAAGCTTTTGGGATTGATGGTGTTTCAACATGATAAGACAGCCTATTGGGTCTAGAGGTCTTGTGTTAAAAATAAAATCATGAGGATGCCCGCATTCCATTGATTAAACTTTAAGTGTTTGTTTCTGTCTCAGATCTGCATGACAATTTCAGTAACTGAATTCAGACCTGTACGTGAGGGTTATGTTAAGCATTAAAATTATAATTTTTGAGCTTTCATATCCACTTTAACTTTTTAAGTTAGTGGTCACTTGAAAAAGTTGAATATTGGTAACATTGAAGAATTAATAAAATTTGTTTGTCTAGATTCATCAAAATTCTCTCATTTTTTTTGTGAGTCATTTACATAAAGATCAGTTAAATAACTTGCAAGCTATATATTTATGATATCACGAGCATCTTGTCAAACAGGTAGCCTCAAATTAAAATTCTTTTTTGTGCACCAAATGGTTAGAATTTTATTGTGACTTGACTTTTGTTCTTAAATTTATCAAATAAGAAGCCATTTTCACTTGAAGTTTTTTTAACATTAAGCTTGTGCAACTTATATATATTGAGAAATGGCAAGAAAGCTATCTATCAAAGGTAGTTATAGAAATAAATGTACTTCTATCAGGTCGAAGTTGGAAAGCTTCTGAGCTGCGTCTGAAGTCTTGGGAAGATCTTCAGAAGTTATGGTATGTTCTGTTAAAGGAGAAAAACATGCTGATGACTCAACGGCAGATGCTTCATGCACAGAACCTACGATTTCCTAATCCAGAAAGAATCCCCAAGGTATAAGTGACTTTCTGTTCTATATATTGGAAAATTGTTTATTTATTTATTAATTTTTCTATTCATATCTTTGATTGTGTCTGCTAAAATTTTGGAATTTCTCTAGTAATCATTGAAGATGCATAGTTGCACCCCAGAATTTTCTTGGGAACATTAAACTGTTGTGATTTGGTCATTTGCGAATGCCATATGAACTTTTACACAGTCAATCAGCTATTTTATTTATTTATTTATTTTTCTGGAACACAAATGTATAATTTTATGTTTTCAACTTCTTGAAATCTTTTGATCCTTGGTGACGATTCCACTTGCATTTCGTGTGAAGCATTGTAACTATAACTATCCTTTTCTCTTTCTCTTTGATTTTTTCAATGGTGAAAATGATTTTCTCATGCTTAATTTGTTGGTTATGTGTCCATGATTCTTTCTTTGCTTCTATCTTCCTGCAACAATATTGTTATTTAAAATTTTTGACTGTTAAACTTCATGAAATTCAGGTAAGGAAGTCAATGTGTCGTATCAAGCACGTACTTACAGAAAGAGCGATTGATGAGCCAGATCCCAGGAGATCTGCTGAGATGAAGAGAATGATAAATGCCTTGTGATGTTTTCTATCGCTGTTTCCCAGGCATATTTCATGTGTTGCTAGGATGTGATACTGTCTTGTTTAGATGAGTTTAAGAGTGCATACCGGTGATTAACCAAATTTCTTCAGTGCTCGCTGCAAATTTGTGAAAGATTTTGTTGACTTGTGCTATAAATGTAGCAACTTTATTATTTTTCTGGAGATACAATTTGTGTCTTTCTGTTTCTCCCTCGGTACTAATGGAAATTCTTGTTACATTAGACAATGAGAACTAGCTTGTAGCATGCAAATAATTTCAAGGGAGCGTTGGAAAAAAAAAAAAAAGAAACAAAATCTTGAGATATACTGGCTAGATCATTGGAATCTTGAAAAATTTAATATTGAATGTTACGTCTCTGATTATTTTGAATGGTTCATTATTGTGATTGTTTGGGATATTATTGAAAAAAAAAAAAGTTGTCTGGGGTATGGATGAAGCTTATGGCTTGTCCTCTTGTCTATAAGTGAAAGATATCAGGCAATTAGGCTCATGTTTCTGAAGCACGAGATGGTTCCGATGATGACAACAATCAAAGAGGCTAACCTACTATCGTGATGCTCATGAATTGATATATGTCAGTTGGAAGTAATTTATTATGGTAACTCTCTAGGTGGATCCTTCTCTTGGTTATATTTGTGCATCACATATCTTGCACTGATTCCGAATGCCCATCATGCCCACTTGTGTTCATTCATAAATAATTATCTGTCAATCTCAGAGGTTCACTGGTGTGTGTAGTGTAGGTTTCTAATTTCTGCTCATGTGCTACCTTCTTGAATTGGGTTTTTTGTTGTGGATTTGGCAGTATATGCAATGTTAATAAGAATATCTGCGTTTTCTCATTCAGAGATTCGTTTTCAGAAGCCTTATTTAAGTAGGCTTGAAAAGTTTCAAAATGCTCAAATACCGTCTGTCACTGCTTTGTGTTCCAATTCCCAAACTACAAAAATGGTTTGTAAATTGTTTGCTGTTCTCTATGCTCCCCCAGTAGCTGCCAAAAGTAAAATGCAGCCTGCAGGACATGGTCCTTTGTATTATGAGCTCAAATCAGAACATGTTTTCATCGTTAGCCTTACCAGCAATCAATGATGATGTTACCGATGAGAGAGAAGAGGGGCCGCGAATGCTGCTTGACAAACACGGGATAACTGAAAAGGATCAAAGGATTATGACTGCCAGAGTATCATTAATCTCCACTCTTTCCAGTCCATCACATGCTGATGCAATACATGGACTGGAGGATGGAGACACAAAAAACAGACGCCCTTTAAAATCTGTTTACAGAATCATCTCTCTTTTTCTTTTTCTTAATTTTTATTGTTGCAGGGAAGGGAAGCACAAGGACCGAGGTGGGAGACCTCTCCTCTGTCATAACTATAATAAAAAACATAAAAAACTTTGGACATTGGGAGGCCCGCCACGTTGCCTACAAGTCGAGAGGTTATGCTGCCTGTACCAAATGAGCAACCATTTCAGTACCAGTCTTTCTCATAGTACTTTGAAACAGTGATTATTTGAGGCACAGATTGAACTAATCACTACCGCAGAATAATGAAAACGACTTGCCCTGTCTAATAACAACTATACTCGATTTTGAGATAAAAAGTATCTACGACAACTAATCGGGACTCACACACCTCTCAAAATTTATAGACCCTAGTAGCTGTATTTCATCCGTTTGTCGTCTGGTCACACACACCCTCCATCATATTTTTGTAAATCTAATAATTAAGAACGACAAACAACCACGCTTACTTATAAATATTTGATCAAAAGGGCTTGTTATTTATGTTAGGATAAATAGATGTATATTTATATTAATTAATTAATAGAAAATTTACTCTAACCCCCCAATTAGATTTCAAGAACACTTAACCCCACACTTTTCCTAAACTAACACTTATCCCCCAAAAAATTATCACTGTTTTCTCAAAATTAACACTTACCCCCCAAATATTTGGGGGGTAAGTGTTAGTTTTTTAGGGGTATTTGGGGGGTAAGTGTTAGTTTAATAAAAGTGTGGGATTAAGTATTTTTTTCAAATTTAATTGGGGGTTATTGTCATTTTCCCGTTAATTAATTAATGGGCATTAGCCCCTAAAAGAATGAACATGTTTAAAGACTTGTTCCGAAGGTCAAGATTGATTTATGAATTTAATATTGACAAGGGTAATATAGGCAAAGTAATAGATTAAAAAGAATAAAATAAAAGAGAAAGCGAGTCATGCTTACTCAAGCGAAGAATCTATCTCTTGGCAGAAACTGTGACATTTACATCACACTTTTCTTACTTTAGTAATGTGTGTTGGAACAACTCAGGACAACCTTAACTTCCCCATCATACGCCCTCATGTGCAATTGCTAACCCCCAAAAGAGATGTCATCGCAATTTCCCATTATACCCTCACTGGGCTGGGCCCATTATGAACTACAAGAAAACAAACCCCACCCCTGCACCCCAGTTAATTAAATAAACCAAAAGTCAAACACTCTCAGATCAGTCAACATTCATGACTTAGTGACTTCTGTGATTCTGTCACATCTCTATGAAATGATCTCACCAGAATCACCGCCAGGTCATTTTATCATCCCCTATCTGCCCGTCTTGCCCGATCTACCCGAGCAGCTGCCCGTCTCTGCCCGTCTCTGCCTACCAAGTACCCAAGTACACCTTTCCTTTTGCTGTTTCTCTCTCTTCGGTTTCTCTTCTATTTCGTTTTCTCTCTCTAGATCGACGGCTTGTATTTCAATTTTGTTTCTTTTCTCTCCATCTCTATCATCAATTCACGATCTGAGCCTTCAACTAGATCGGTGTGGAGAATTTCTGCTCGAGGAAGCCCTAGAATTTGGGGATTTTTGGGAATTGAATTAGGGTTTTGATGGTGAGGTCCGGCTAGGGTTTTGGATTTGGGGTGGTGGGATCTAGGGTAAGTTAGCGAGAAAAGGAGTGGTGATTTCGGGAAATATTAAGGATAGGGAATTGATGGTAGTCGTTTCAGGGCAAAATGCAAGGGTATTATGTGTATGCATGGGTGGAGGGCAGGTGAAGAGGAGAGGAAACGGGCGGGTCGGCACATGTGGACTGTCCCTTCACGTGCGAGCGTAGCTGGTGATGGTTCTTCTTCTTCTTCATCCAATTCAGCGAATTCGTTCAGTCAGGTATTCAATTTTTTCATGTTTTAGGTTTTGTTTTATAGTTCGGCTTTGTATTGAAGAAGTTTTGGGTGTTTGGTATGGAATCGTCGAAATTGATCTATTTTTTGTTTGAATTTTTTCAATATGGGCTCTTATAATGTGGGTTCGTTGGAGTGAATTGGGCATCTGGGATTTGGGTGGTTTTGTATTAATAGGTGTCAATTTGGGGTAATTAACACGGTTTGAAGTAATTTTGTGGCAGGTTGCGTTTGGTTGATGTAAAATTAAAGGGAAGCGAGACAATTTTGATTCTTATGTTCTTTTAATTGATTGGTCTAAATTCTTACGCGTCTAAAGTTAATCAATATATATACTTGTTAAAATTGCTTCTGTTTCCTTTCTTCCTTTGTATATTGTTTTGGCGATGAAATGGTTATTTGCTTTCCTACATGGTAATGAAGTTCTTTAATGAAGTTCTTTAATGAAGAGATTATATTATGGGAAGTATGTGATTGTGGTTTTGTAGTTTGGAGTTTATGAGTTTGTTGATGTAAATTGGACAAACTGTATAAAATTTGACTGGTTGAGACTTCGAAGGAGGATTCTGGGATGGTTTATCCTTTAAGTTGTTCCTATTGAAGAAAGTAGGCTTTCATGAAGAACTAGAAATTCTAGAAGTTTGCATCTCAATTTTAGTTCCAGCACAATTAGCTTGGGCTTCCAGTTGCCGGTTAATATTGATGAATATTTGTGCCACTGCTCACTGTGAATTAGTGACAGTCAACCCTGTTTGTATAAAATACAGCACAATTTCTTGATTAACAAATGCAAGGAAGAGGTTAGCTGGATGCTATACTATTTATATTGTTCAGGAGCTTTTGGAGCCACGTTTGTAATATCATTAATGGCAATGGTCGGTATTATTTTTCATTTTGATTTTGAGAAGAATGTATGTAGATTGAATGGATGTTGAATCATGATGATAATAATTAGTGGATGTTACCCTTTTTTTGTTTGGCTTTAACGAATGTTAAGTTAGTAGTTTTTATTATGCATGCTTGAAGTGCTACACTATTTAGCTTTTTTGTTTAGACAAGAATCTCTTTTATTCACCTGACCAAATTATTCTGTTTTTCTCCACAGGATGGACGCAAGATCAATGTTGGTGATTGTGCTCTTTTCAAACCGCCCCGGGATTCCCCACCTTTCATTGGAATAATTCGTTCACTGACTACTAGTAAAGAGAATAAGACAAAGTTAAGTGTTAATTGGGTTTATCGACCTGCTGAAGTAAAACTTGGCAAAGGCATCCTGTTGGAAGCTGCGCCAAACGAAATCTTCTATTCCTTTCATAAGGATGAGATTCCTGCTGCTTCCTTACTCCATCCGTGTAAAGTTGCATTCCTTCCAAAAGGTGTTGAACTTCCTTCAGGAATTTGCTCATTTGTGTGTCGGCGAGTCTATGATATTAAAAGCAAGTGTTTATGGTGGCTAACTGATCAAGATTACATTAATGTGAGTATCCGATGCAATTGCACATCTTCTTGCGTTTCAGTTTAGATCATTGATTCATAGGCAGTGATTAATATATCTTCTTTTTCAGGAACGACAGGAAGAAGTAGATCATCTACTGTATAAGACACGTATAGAAATGCATGCGACAGTGCAACCAGGTGGCCGCTCCCCAAAGCCAACTAATGGTCCAACATCAACATCACAGTTAAAACCTGGTTCTGATAGTGTACAGAATAGTGCCTCCTCGTTTCCTTCTCAAGTTAAAGGAAAGAAAAGGGAGCGGGGAGATCAAGGCGCTGAGCCTATTAAAAAAGAACGTACAACAAAAATGGATGATGGGGATTCTGGTCATGGTAGATCAGAAACTAATTTAAGATCTGAGATTGCCAAAATCACAGAGAAGGGTGGCCTTGTAGATTTTGAAGGTGTTGAGAAGTTGGTACAGCTTATGATGTCTGAGAAAAATGAGAAGAAGATAGACTTGGTTTGCCGGTCTATCCTTGTTGGTGTGGTGGCAGCCACAGATAAATTTGATTGCCTTAGTAAGTTCGTGCAGCTCAAGGGTCTGCCTGTCTTTGATGAATGGCTCCAGGAGGTCCATAAAGGAAAAATTGGTGATGGTAGTAGCCCTAAGGATAGTGATAAATCGATTGAGGATTTCCTCTTAGTTTCACTTCGTGCACTTGATAAGCTGCCAATTAATCTTAATGCCTTGCAGATGTGCAATATTGGGAAGTCTGTGAATCATTTGCGTACTCATAAGAGCACGGAAATTCAGAAGAAAGCTAGGAGTTTAGTTGACACCTGGAAGAGACGTGTTGAGGCAGAAATAGATGGAAAACCTGGTCCAAATCAGTCTCCATCCTGGTCTACGAGACCCCGCATTTCGGAAGTTTCTCATGGTGGAAACAGAAACTCAGGTGGATCCTCTGATGTTGCTATCAAGAGCTCGGCAGTGCAACTTTCTGCTTCAAGAACTGCTTCAGTTAAGCTTGTTCAGGGTGAAACTGCTACAAAATCTGCATCTGCATCTCCAGGGTCTTTGAAATCAGCTCAGTCACCTGCATCTGGGAGTACGAACCATAAGGATGGACAGCTGAGAAATGCTAGTATCGGTGGTGCCTCTGATCTTCCCTCAACTCCAGCTAGAGATGAGAAAAGTAGCAGTTCCAGTCAGTCCCATAATAACAGTCAATCTTGTTCAAGTGACCATGCAAAAACTGGGGGATTCTCTGGAAAGGAGGATGCCAGGAGCTCCACGGCTGGTTCAATGAATGTGAATAAGATCTCAGGTGGCTCTTCACGACCTAGAAAATCAATGAATGGCTTCCCTGGACAAGCTCTATCTGGGGTCCAGAGGGACTATGGCTTGAGCAGAAATTCTTCTGCACACAGAAACCCAACTTCTGAAAAGTTGTCACAGTCTGTTTTGACTTGTGAAAAGGCACCCGATATGCCCGTTGTAGAGGGGAATAGTCATAATAAATTGATCGTTAAGATTCCAAATCGTGGTCGGAGTCCTGCACAAAGTGCCTGTGTGGGATCTTTTGAAGAACCTTCAGTTATGAACAGCAGAGCTTCTTCGCCAGTGCTCTTGGATAAGCATGATCAATTTGATCGTAACTTAAGGGAAAAGAGTGATGGTTATCGACCTAATATTACCTCCGATGTGAATAATGAATCTTGGCAAAGCAATGATTTTAAAGACGTACTTACTGGGTCTGATGAGGGAGATGGGTCACCTGCCGCTCTTCGTGATGATGAGCGATGTAGGACTGGTGATGACCCTGGGAAAATGATAGAAGTTTCAAAAGCTGCCTCTTCTTCGTCAGGAAATGAACTAAAATCAGGTAAATCACATGAGGGGTCTTTCAGCTCAATAAATGCTTTGATTGACAGTTGTGTCAAGTACTCTGAAGCAAAGGCATCCATGCCAGTTGGAGATGATGCTGGAATGAATCTGCTTGCTAGTGTTGCTGCTGGGGAGATATCCAAATCTGGTATGGTTTCACCTGCTGATTCTCCTCAAAGAAACACAACTGTTATGGATCACTCTTGCATTGTCAATGATTCAATAATGAAATCATCTCCTGGAGATGATCTTGGTCAAGACCAACGTAAA
Organism: Bursera cuneata; assembly: GCA_026212285.1. Classification (NCBI taxonomy): domain Eukaryota; kingdom Viridiplantae; phylum Streptophyta; class Magnoliopsida; order Sapindales; family Burseraceae; genus Bursera; species Bursera cuneata. Next base: position 17,356 of record JANLJB010004843.1, read on the forward strand.
TCTGTTGGTGGTGCTGATGACGAGCATGAGAAGCAGGTAAATTTTGTTACGAACTCTTCTTTGTTATCCCAAGAGAAAACTGCTGGGGAGGTCAGTGGACATTTAACTTCTTCCAATATGTGTTTGCAGGAGACTGGAGATCCATGTTTAGAAAGCAATGGCAGTTCAAAAGATGTAACAGTAACTGCATCTGTGGCTGCACCTGCTAGCATTGGAGAGAAGAAGTTGGCTTGTGAAGAAGGCAAAGACCTTATAGAGAAAAAGGAATGTGGTGGAGGAGATGCTGATGGCATTCCAGGTACTAAACAACAGATAGGTAGTTCTTTATTAACTGAAGATAAGGTCTCTGAATCAGGTTTAGAACTGCAAATTGAAGCTATTAAAAAATCATCATCAAACCTGTCTTTAGAAATTGACAGTGAGAATAATAAAAATATGAGTGAAGGGTTAAACTGTGGTATGCATAATGAGCCGAAACCTTCTACCATGATGCCCTCCGAGTTTGTAAAAAGATCAGATGAGGGTGTTCTTCCCTCTGGTTCTGTCAAGGATATTGCTTCTGGAAATGGTTTGGAAGTGAAGCCTGAGAAGGGTGATGAAACAGTTTGCCAGAGTCATTTAAGTCACACTGAGAAGCAAAAGACTGATCGTGGCAGTGATGCTTCTATGACTCATGAGAACCGAGTTTTAACTGTTTTGGGCTCAGCTGTTGTTGATCACAAGATTGAGAGTGTGGAGGAGAACGTAGAAGTTAACAAGATTAATGAGCAATCTTGTGGTGGAACAGCTCCTTCCATGGGGAATGCAATGTTACCTGTCCAAGAAGCCGAACAACATGGGAGGTCTAGGGGATCTAAGTTGACTGGCAAAGAAGTTGATGAAGCAGAGGAATCTACATCTACCACTGCAGATGCTTCTTTCCCTGCTGGAGGGGTTTCTGATATGGATGCAAAAGTGGAATTTGATTTGAATGAAGGCTTTGATGGTGATGATGGGAAAGATGGGGAGTCAAATAACTTGATAAGCCCGGGATGTTCTGGTTCTGTTCAGTTGATTAGCCCATTGCCATTTACTGTTTCTTCTGTATCATGTAGCCTTCCTGCTTCAATTACAGTGGCTGCTGCTGCAAAAGGGCCTTTTGTTCCTCCGGAGGATTTATTGAGGAGTAAAGGGGCACTTGGTTGGAAGGGATCAGCAGCCACAAGTGCATTTCGGCCAGCTGAACCCAGAAAAGTTCAGGAGATGCCACTGGCTACAGCAAATGTTTCTCCTCCTGAAGCGACTGCTAAACAAAGTCGCCCTCCTTTGGACATTGACTTGAATGTGCCAGATGAGAGGATCCTTGAGGACATAGCTTCTAGAAATTCTGCTCAGGATACAGTTTCTGTATCTGATCAACTGAATAATCGAGACTTGGCATGTGAACATGCACCTGTGCGGTGTTTCGGGGGACTTGATCTTGATTTGAATAGGGTTGAAGAGCCTAATGATTTAGGCAATCTTTCCGCAAGCAATGGTCGTAGACCAGATGTCCCATTTCAGCCTGTGAAATCATCATCAGGTGGTCTTAATGGTGAGGTGAGTATCCACAGGGACTTTGATTTGAACGATGGGCCTGCTGTTGAGGATGTGAGTGCTGAACCATCGCTATTTAGCCAGCATGTTAGAAGCAGTTTGCCATCCCAGCCGGCTGTTTCCGGCCTTCGGGTGGGTAGTACAGAGACTGGGAATTTCTCATCATGGTTTCCTGCTGGGAACACTTACTCAGCTATCTCAATTCCCTCAATCTTACCTGATAGAGGAGAGCAGCCATTTTCCATGGTTGCAACTGGTGGACCACAAAGGATGTTGGGTCCCCCAACTGGTGTCTCACCGTTCAATCATGAGGTGTACAGGGGCTCTGTGCTGTCATCTTCTCCTGCAGTGCCCTTTCCATCCGCTCCATTTCAATTTCCTGTTTTCCCATTTGGTACCAGCTTTCCTCTAACCTCAGCTACTTTTTCTGGTGGTTCAACAACATATGTGGAGGCATCATCTGGTGGGAGACTGTGCTTCCCTGCAGTCAATTCACAATTGCTAGGACCTGCGGCTGCTGTCGCATCCCATTATCCAAGGCCTTATGTTGTTAGTCTCACAGATGGCAGCAATAGTGTTGGTGCTGAAAGCAGTAGGAAGTGGGGCAGGCAAGGTCTAGATTTAAATGCAGGGCCTGGTGGCCCAGACATAGAAGCGAGAGACGAGTCATCGCCTCTTGCACCAAGGCAATTGTCTGTTGCCGGTTCACATGCCTTAGCGGAAGAGCAAGCAAGGATGTATGTGGCAGGTAGCATGTTGAAGAGGAAGGAACCTGAGGGAGGGTGGGACGGGTACAAGCAGTCCTCATGGCAGTAGCAATTTTTATTGTCAAAATCCAATGACCCATAAAAGCTTGTAAGTTTTTTTTTTTTTTCCTATTCATTCTCCATTTCTGTAGGCCTTTCTGTCTTTGGGCCATTTCATCTATAAGAACTGAGCCAAAGACCTAATCTATTCTCATGACAATCGACTTGTTACTGGCCTAGGACTTAATTGCTTTGTCCAAGGTCTGGTTATCTGATTCGGAGGACAAAGAAAGAAAAGAAAACAGAAATAAAAAATTAGAATGAGGTTCTGGTCTAGTGGCATTTCCTCACTATTAACTGTTTGTTTTTCAGTTACTCTCTAGCAATGATTGGTGAAATGTTTCAGAAACCCTGTACATGTGTTTGGACTCTTTCATTTTAATAGATGCATTTTTTGTCATCTTTTTTCTATATTTAATTTGATTCTTTTCCAGTTCCCAGTTCTTTGAGGATGGGCATTGGCTAATCCCGACAGGTGGTCGTCTAACTTGTGTGCGCCAGGAGGATGGGTGGTAAGTGAGTTATTTGATGTTGTTCTATGCCTCCAACCCCCAGCCTCCCACTGTATCAACTGTATCGTAGAAGAACTGTTCTGGATCTTTGAGCTGTTTGATACTTGAATTTGTTCTGGGCGGCTGCACAGATTAGTTTCCCCTTTGTAGATATTTAACTGTTGGAAATCTTGTGGTGTGTTGCCCAAACATTCAAAATTGGTTCCCCATACTTAGTGCTTCAACGTAATATATACCATTGGACCAAAGAACCTTTCCTTTTCCAACCTTTTTGACAATGGGAGGTTGGTTTGGCAATCTGCTTTGAGCAGAAGCTCTTCTGTCGTTGCTTCCTTATTTATCTTTCTTTGCTTATTCTTTTTATTTATTTATTCATAGTCATTATAGCCATTGTACCTGCCTTTCTATCAAGTGCATTTTCCTTGTATTGATAGTCAGTCCTATAGCTGGAATTCTGAATACTCGGCCATATGATTATACTCCATAGCCATTCATTCGAGGATATTTGGCCGGTGGCAATAATTGATGGACTCTAAGCTGATTTTACTAATTTACCAATGGTTTCTTATACTTGATATAAAAGATAATGTAGTAAGTATAATCATGAGTGCAAGTGCTCGATGGTGATGAGTTACACTTATTTCTGTGCTTTACTAGATATGCTGCAGCATGGTTGTATGGTTGGTTGATGTTATTCTAATATCCACGCGTTGTGTTGATCAGTATTGTAGTGTGTTCCTAAATTGGGCATTTTCCTGTTTGTGGACTGGTTGAATCTCTGTCGTTTGCTGACTTGCATTGGATGGTTATCTGACACTGGCTATAACGATTGCCAATCATTATCTGATATGATCGTTTGCAACTAGTGAAATTGGGGTTGAGATTTAAAAAAAAATAAAAAAATTGTTAGTAATTTAATTATATTAGTAAAAACGGAACACTATGTAAGGAAAAGTTTAGTATGTTATACTGAATTTTCATGCTTCGTTCTATTGCTTTTTAAGGGACAATGCAACGTTTTGGAGGCAACGGCCCTATAACAAATCATTGAACGAACGCTAAGCTACTTGGTAGCGATGTCCAGTGGAGCTGCGCCGGAAAATAACAAGAAGAATGCGATGCATTGATTGATAATTGTAGTAGATAACCGTAAAATGTACGGTGTTCTCACAAATGTTATCTTCAATCATATAAAATTGTTATCCAGAGTGGCATTAGATGACCAAGACCAACAGTTTATTTGTTATGGCATTGAATCAGTCTATATCCATCGAAGCAAAACAGAAAGCGAAGCGTTTACTTACTGGCAGGATAAGTTAACCATCTCAGGTTTTCCATGATAATTCGTCATAAAATGTGTACAACGAATCTGACCAATCGTATTACTTGCACCAAGAGAATGAAAGTGACAGACAAGAAGAAGCTATTTTTAGGATAATAAACGAATAGATCACACGGCATGGACACATGTTGCAGTCTAGAGTCTAGACTATGAATGCAAAATTAGAATATTAAAATTATTAAAAAAAAGAAAAAAAAAAGAAAGAGAGTGAAAGAGGAGAAACAAAAAAAGCAAAGCATTACAAAAATACGAAAAGGTGAAATTTGCCAAAATTGTCAGTAGGCTGACGTGGAACAGTCATGCCAATAACAACTCACCAAGTAAAACACGTACACCTTTCCTTTTTGCCGTCTCTCTCTTTCTTTCATTTTCGCTTTCGCTTAGGCTTTGGCTTTGGCTTGGCTTTCTCTCTCTAGATTCTCTCCATCGATAGGTCAATCCCCTGCTTTCTTTCTGGATCTCGGCTTCAATTAGATCGGTTCCCAAATCGATCGCACGCCCGCTGCGTATTTTCATGATCTAATTTCTAGGGTTTGGCTGGGTCTTATTACAAAATTTTGTGAAAGACCGGGGGGCAAATAAGGGATTGATGGTACTCGTTTTAGGGCAAAATGCAAGGGTATCATGCGTATGCGTATGCATGGATGGCGGCCAGCTGAAGACGAGGACCAGAGCAAACGGGAACCTCGGCACATGTGGACTGTCCCTCCACGTGGCTCCGCGATTTTAGATGCACTTGCTGATGGTGCTGGCTCTCCTTCTTCTTCTTCTTTCTCTTCTTCTCCCAATTCACATACTTTCTTTTCCAAGGTATTCTTTCTTTTCACTCCCACGCTTCGATAATTTCTTTGCTTTTCCATCTGTGAAATTGGTCCCATTTTTTCCCATTTTTATTATTCTGTTTTTTATTATTTTTTGATTGCTCACTAGCTACCTAAAAAACATAACCTAGAAAGGTTGGACTTTAAGAAATGAGCCTGATGTATGTGAATATTGTCCTTGGTTGATGAGAATTGGGGAAACTTTTCTGAACTAGGGTTTAGTTGATGAGTATTCAAGGAAATGAACCAATTTTGGATTGATTTCTTTTCAACTTTATTTACCCTTTTCTGGGTATGCTTGGATATTGTTTTTAAGATTATTTTTAATGTTGTTTGGGGAAAAACTTATTTAAGCAGATTCCTGTTTTACAATACGTTTAACAATCAAACCTGATCGAAATTTTGCTACCGGAGTGCCTTCTTTTCATCTCTGTGTTATGAAGTATACTATGGACGAGGTGTTCTAGATTGTCTGGAGGATTTTTCATTTTTCCCGTATCTTAATGTAATTGGAGTATCGTATGCTTAACCTTTTCGAGGAATTACTTAACTATAAGCTGAAAGCTGTTTAGCATACTAGTTCATAGATTAACTTGTTGGTTACTATTGTGGGCAAGGTTAGTGCTGATTTGTTTACTCCATTCCAAATCGTTTGTCCAACTTCCGATATTCTTTGAATTGCAAAAAATAATAGAATGGTCAAAGTTCAGAAATCAATAAATTTTAAGACTCTGATTTAGTGCACATTTACAATGAGGCTCTTTATTGTTGAGTGATTTTCCCTCCTTTTACTTTGATATGTTTTTTTTTTTAAATCACCAATGGCAATGAATAACTGATGAAGAGTTTGCACAGGTATTTTTTAGTTTAAAAGATGTGTCCTAAGGCAGTTTATCTTTCCTACATTGTTGTTTCTTGAGAAATCAGGAGCTCCTGAAAGATTAGACATTCAAGCATTTTACTTGTAACTTTGGCACCACTTCCAGCCTTGTGGTAAAAAGTGTTATTGAATAGTTTTTCATGCCTGAATGTGGATCATTGGCTACTTATGTGTAAGGATTATAACATATGCAATTACTACTACTTAATTGGGAATGCTTTAATGAGGGAGATGTATTGCATTTATACCATTTGAAAGTGCTTTTATCCACAAAGTTCATGATGATATTTATCCAGATGGTCACTATCATATTGATTTTATAAGTTAATGTTACCAAATGTTACTTTATTTTATTTCTTATCCTTTTTAGTTATTTTTTGGTTCATCAAGTTTGCTCTTATTTTCTGCAGGGTGGGCGCAAAATCAGTGTTGGTGATTGCGCACTTTTTAAACCTCCCCAGGATTCTCCTCCCTTCATCGGAATAATACGTTCAGTGACTGTTGGTAAGGAGGGTAAGTTAAAGTTAATTGTCAATTGGCTTTATCGACCTGCTGAAGTAAAACTTGGCAAAGGCTTCCTGTTGGAGGCTGCGCCAAACGAAATCTTCTATTCCTTTCATAAGGATGAGATTCCTGCCGCTTCCTTACTTCATCCGTGTAAAGTTGCATTCCTTCCAAAAGGTGTTGAACTTCCATCAGGGATTGGTTCTTTTGTGTGCCGGAAAGTCTATGATATTACAAATAAGTGTTTATGGTGGCTAACTGATCAAGATTATATTAATGTAAGTACTTAATGCTCTTGTGCATCTCATATTTTTATATTTAGCCAATGGTTCTTGACTCTCTTAGATTATTCTTAGATTATTAATATCTTTTCTTCCTCAGGAACGACAGGAAGAAGTAGATCAACTATTGTATAAGACTCGTATAGAGATGCATGCAACAGTACCGCCAGGTGGCCGTTCACCGAAGCCAATGAGTGGTCCAACTTCAACATCACAGTTAAAATCTGGTTCTGATGGTGTACAGAATAGTGCCTCCTCCTTTCCTTCACAAGTTAAGGGAAAGAAGAGGGAAAGGGGAGATCAGGGATCTGAGCCTGTTAAACGAGAGCGTTCTTTGAAATTGGAGGATGTTGATTCTGGTCATGGTAGAACAGAAAGTAGTTTAAAATCTGAGATTGCCAAATTTACAGAGAAAGGGGGACTTGTAGATCATGATGGGGTCGAGAAATTGGTGCAGCTAATGGTGCCCGAGAGATTTGATAAAAAAATAGACTTGGTTTGCCGGTCAATGCTTGCTGGTGTGGTGGCTGCAACAGAAAAATTTGATTGCCTTAATTCGTTTGTGCAGCTCAAGGGTTTGCCTGTGTTTGATGAATGGCTTCAGGAGGTTCATAAAGGGAAGATTGGTGATGGTAACAGCCCTAAGGATGGTGATAAATCAGTTGAGGAATTTCTCTTAGTTTTACTTCGTGCACTTGATAAGCTACCTATAAATCTTAATGCCTTACAAATGTGTAACATTGGCAAGTCAGTGAATCATTTGCGTACACACAAGAATATAGAAATTCAGAAGAAAGCAAGGAGTTTAGTTGACACCTGGAAGAGACGCGTTGAGGCTGAAATGGATGCAAAATCTAGTCCTACTCAGGCTCCCTCCTGGCCAGCAAGACCCCGGCTTTCAGATGTTTCTCCTGGTGGGAACAGGCAGTCAGGGGGATCTTCCGAGGTTGCTATAAAGAGCTTAGTAACACAACCTGCTACTTCTAAAACTGTTTCAGTCAAGCTTGTCCCGGGGGAGACCAATGTGAAGTCTGCATTTGCATCTCCAGTGTCTCTGAAATCAGTGCCATCACCAACATCATTGAGTACAAACCTAAAAGATGGACAGGCCCGAAATGCTGGCGTTGCTGCTGCAGCTGATGTTCCTTCAGCTGTGGTGAAGGATGAGAAAAGCAGCAGTTCTAGTCAGTCCCACAACAATAGTCAATCTTGTTCCAGTGATCATACCAAAACCGGGGGAATCTCTGGGAAGGAGGATGTGAAAAGCGTTACTGCTGTCTCAGCGACTGTGAATAAGGCCTCGGCTGGTTCTACGCGGTCTAGGAAATCTGTCAATGGTTTCCCTGGGTCAAATCTTTCTGGGGTTCAAAGGGAAACTGGACCAAGCAGAACTTCTTCCCTTAATAGGAATCCTGCTTCCGAAAGGCTATCACAGTCAAGTTTAACATGTGAAAAGGCACTTGATGTACCTGTGGGTGAGGGGAGTAATCATAAATTCATTGTTAAGATTCCAAATCGAGGTCGTAGTCCAGCACAAAGTGCCAGTGGAGGTTCTCTTGAAGACCCTCCGGTCACAAACAGCAGAGCTTCTTCTCCTGTGCCTTCAGAGAAGCAAGATCAATTTGATTGTAACCCTAAGGAAAAGAATGATGCTTTTCGTGCTAATATCTCATCCAATATGAATATGGAGTCATGGCAAAACAATGACACAAAAGAGGCACTCGTCAAATCAGATGAGGGTGATGGAAACCCTGCTGTTGCTCCTGATGAAAAAGGCTGTAGGACTGGTGACAACTCGAGGAAAATTGTTGAAATTTCAAAAACTGCTTCCTTACCATCAGGAAATGAACTCAAAGTGAAATTACATGATTCTTCTTTAAGTTCTATAAATGCTTTGATTGATAGTTGTGTCAAGTACTCTGAAGTAAGTGCATCCATGCCAGTTGGGGATGATATTGGAATGAATCTGCTTGCGAGTGTGGCCGCCGGAGAAATGTCTAAATCTGATGTAGTTTCACCGGCTGGTTCTCCACAAAGAAACACTCCTGTCGGTGAGCAATATTGTGATGGTAATGATTCAAGAGTGAAATCATCTTCTGGACCTGATCTTTCCCGAGTCCAGAGTCAGTCTACTGATGGTGCTGATGGTGAACATGAGCAGGGTATTGATCGTACTTTGTGGGCCAAGAATGCTGACAGTAATGAGGATAAACCTGAGAGAGATCAGCAGACTGGAGATACTTGTCTAGAGAGCAATGAATTAGAACAAAAAATAGCTGGGCAGGAGAACTCAGATGGTGAAGGCAAAGATCTTGAGGATAAGGCAGGTGGCAGAGTGGATGTAGATGGCACTCCAGATTCAAAAAAAAAGATGAATTTCTCTTTGTTAACTGGGGATAGGGTCTCTGAATCAAGTTTAATAGTTGAGACTGAAGCCATTGAAGGGCCATCATATCAATCCTTAGAAACTGATGGTGAGAAGAAGAAAAATGGAAATGATGGATTGAACAGCAGTATGCAGACAGAGCAGAAGCCTCCTGTGATGCACCCTGACTTTGAGAAAGGAACAGATGAAAAGGTGCCTCTCACTTCTGCTTCTGGTAAAGATATGGCTTTAGAAAATGTTGTCGAAGTGAAGGCTGAGAAGGTTGATGAAGTTGATGCCACTGTTCATGTTAATCATAGTGAAAAACAAAAAGCGGAATGGAGAAGTAATGTTTCTGTGACTCATGAGGATCGGGTTGCCCCTAATTTGGGTTCAGCTGTCACAGATCACAATAGTGAGCACATGGAGGAAAATTTAGAAGGTAATGAGGTTAAAGAGCAGCATTGTGCTGGACAAGCTCCTGTGGAGGCATCCCCTGCATTGCAAGTACAAGAAACCGGACAGCATGTGAGGCCTGGGGGACCTAAGTTGACCGGTGCTGAAAGAGACATAGCAGAGGAGTCTTCATCTACCACTTTAGATACTTATTTCTCTGCTGCAGGTGTGTCTGATATGGAAGCAAAAGTGGAATTTGATTTAAATGAAGGTTTTAATGGGGATGATGGGAAATACGGTGTATCAAATCACTTGGCAGCACCAGAATGTACTGTTGCTGTTCAACAGTTGATTAGCCCAATGCCTTTACCCGTTGCATCTGTGTCTAGTAGCCTTCCTGCTTCAATTACAGTGGCTGCTGCAGCAAAAGGACCTTTTGTTCCACCAGAAGACCTCTTAAGGAGTAAGGGGGCGCTTGGTTGGAAGGGATCAGCAGCAACAAGTGCATTTCGACCAGCTGAACCAAGAAAGGTTCTGGAGATGCCATTGGGTGCAACTAACATTGCTCTCCCTGATGCTACTCCTGGAAAACACAGTCGCCCTCCATTGGATATTGACTTGAATGTACCAGATGAGAGAGTCTATGAGGATTTGGCTGCTCGAAACTCTGCTCAGGATACAGTTTCTGTATCTGACCTTACAAATAATCGTGATGCACCACGTGAATTGATGAGTTCTACACCTGTGAAGTGTTCTGGTGGACTTGACCTTGATTTGAATAGAGTTGAGGAGCTTAATGATATTGGCATTTGTTCGGCAAGCAATGGTCATAAAGCAGATGCCGCACTTCAGCCTGTCAGATCGTCGTCAAGGGGTCTTTTCAATGGCGAAGCAAGTGTTCGCAGGGACTTTGATTTGAATGATGGACCTGTTGTTGATGAGATGAGTGCTGAACCATCACCATTTAGCCAGCACAGCAGAAGCCTACCGTCCCAGCCACCAATTTCTGGCCTTCGGATTAATGCAGAAACAGGAAATTTTGCGTCGTGGTTTCCTAGAGGGAACACTTATTCAACCATCACAGTTCCATCAATCTTGCCAGCCGAGAGAGAACAACCTTTTCCAATCATTACACCAGGTGCATCACAAAGGATGATTGCTCCCCCTTCTGGTGGCACCCCATTCAATACTGATGTTTACAGGGGACCGGTATTGTCATCTTCTCCTGCAATGCCCTTTCCATCTACCCCATTCCAATATCCTGTCTTCCCTTTTGGAACCAGCTTTCCTCTTCCCTCTGCCACTTTTTCTGGTGGTTCAACAACATATGTGGATTCATCATCTGGTGGAAGGTTATGCTTCCCTGCGGTCAATTCACAGTTATTGGGACCTGCAGGTGCAATCCCATCTCATTATCCAAGGCCTTATGTAGTTAGCCTGCCTGATGGTAGCAACAGTTCTAATACTGATAGTGGTTGGAAATGGGGAAGACAAGGTCTAGACTTAAATGCTGGGCCTGGTGTCCCGGACATAGAAGGTAGAGATGAAACATCCCCTGTTGTGCCAAGGCAACTGTCTGTTGCCAGTTCACAGGCCCTGGCAGAGGAGCAAGCAAGAATGTATCAGATGGCAGCAGGTGGTGTTCTGAAGAGAAAGGAACCTGAAGGTGGATGGGATGGCTACAAGCGACCCTCATGGCAATAGAACACATATGTCATAATTTGCTGACTCATGAAATCTTGTATGTTGTTGATTCACTTTCACCGTGATATGCAATGTTTCCTTCTTCCAATTGTCAATAATCCAACTAAAATCCAACGTTACACTGATTTCATTAGTCCTGCCACTAGGCTAGGTCTTCATTGGCATGTGCAGGGTCTAGTCACGTAATTTCTAGGTTCATGTTGCCCTATTTCAGATAAAAGAATAAAATCCACAACCTGCCAATGAAATTTGTAATATTTATAAGGTTCTTTCATAAGGTTCTCTCGTCTATTTCTCTCTCTTCCCCAGAAAAATCTCATGCTTGCATGTGTTGCTGTCTTTTAGATGCTTTTGTTGCCACCTATTTATTTCTTTTGATGTTCTTCTTTTTGTTTTCTCCAGTTCTTCGAGAATGGGCAGTGGCTAACCCCCAGAGGTCATCTAACTTGTGGTCATGGAGGTTGGGTGGTAAGTGAGTTATTTGTTGTTGTCTATAGTCTCCGACCCCCACCCTTCCACTGTATCAACTTTATTGTAAAAGAATTTGTTCGGGTCCTCGAGCTGTTCGTTCCTTGAATTTGTCTTGGGTGGTGCAGATCGGTTTCCCCTCTGTAGATATTTTAACTGTTGGAAAGCTTACACTGTGTTACCCAGACATTAAAAGTTGGTGCCCATAGTGATGTTTATGCATCAACAATATATACCATTGGACCCAGAACCATTCCTCATCCAATACTTCGTATGGAGGTTGGATTGACCTGCTTTATGCAGGAAGCCCTTTTGTATGTACTTTGTTGTTAATTTATTTTTCTTTGCTTCCTCCTTTTCAACCCATTTTCTTTTAGTCGAATATATATAAGCAGAGTTGTTACTGAATTTTGATACTCGGAGCTTTTCTTGATCTGGCATGGTTTAGTATCTGTGGTTGCTCTTGTATTCTTATCTCGGTTTGCTTCATTTGTTAACCGTCATTGTATTTCATTTACTGTGGTTCAAATTTCTGACCATCTTGGCTATCAGAAATAAGATTATCGTGATTAGTGCATACAATGTTACTTTTTGGCCAAGCTTGGTCCTTTTTATTTCAGGTGCATTTGTCGTCATTTGGGATCTGGAGTTTGCTATGAATGTTATTGACAGCGAAATCACTCTATTAACATGGGGAAATTCCTATCATTTTAAAGCTTCCCCCTGAATGTTTGGTGTCTGCTCGGTTGGGTTCAGTTGTTTTAAGTTAATATAACTTTTTACAAATTATTAATGGTTCTGATGTATGGTATGTTAAGCTATTTTGATAATTTATGTTTTTATGATTAGCTCATGATTATAGGGAAATTGGCCTATGAATTTTTTGATAATTTTTTGTTGGTGGTTCTGGGACAGTTGCTGTTTCATCTTAAGTTATTCAGACATTTTGTGTTTTGCTGGCATGAAACCGTATTATGTCAGTCTCTTTATAACATGGTTGAATACACCCAGAAATCTTGATGTTGGGTTTTCTACAGATGTCTTCATCTCTTTTAACTTTAATTTTTGGCCGTCCAGAGGAATTTGGAAATTGAATGATACAACAGACCAATGATGAGTTTGCTATGAATGTCAATTGATTTGGCGGTGAAATCTACATGTACATTTCTTTTATTTTTACATCTGGTAGGCAGGATTCCATGTTTTAGCGCACTACTATTCGTCTAGTTCACAGCGGCTTCGCTTGCGTACTGTTCTGAAAATTATCAGCCGCGGGATGGGTATCCCAATTCGCATTAATCCACGAACATATGCAGCGATGGGAGGTTTTGTAGTAAGTATTACGGGCACCTCAGTGCCATTAATTTGTTCCTGTAAAAATTGACAAAATTAAAGACAGATTTCAGACATTTAAGAACTGAATCCTGTTATTCAGACCCAATCATTCTAAGGGAAGACAGACCATCCAATTTTCAGACATAACTTGCTGCGATAAAAAGGAATATCGGGTGGGTAAGAAATGATTATCAGTGTGTTCCCGTTTTATAATCTAGCAGTGATTACATAGCTGAGCTTGTATAATTTCACTTTTGCCGCCTAGCAAGGAGGATTGTAAAAATGGCCAATTGCGGGAACCATATTAGAAGCGAGGTGGTAGGCCAATAATGCCATACTGCTCTTTACAGAGAAAAGTCAAATAAACTATTTCGCAGTTACACCATTAACAAAACCAAAACAAGCCTATAATGCAGTTTCACATATATAAAACAACTTTACAACAAATCAGATACATAAAGATTAGTGTCTGAAGGCTTCCCTTCGCAATGATTAGGTCAAAAGATTAGAAAATGAAATACCCACAAAGTGAGTGACATTGAAGAGAGCAGCGCTGCCGTCTACCGAAAACATTGCAAGGAAATCAAATTCACAGGACCCCCGAACAGCCTTAAGAATATCTAGACTGCACATTCTTACGTATATCATACGAGTAATCAGTTCAAGATTACTCTGTCGAAGAAACATTTCATTTGAGACCCACAAGGTTTCTTCCACAAAAGACATTTCTGCAGTATGAATGAGAACCAAGTCATGCCCAATAAACAAAGAAAAAAGGAAAAATTGGCTGAGTAATAATCTTTCTATAAATGCACAGAGAAGAGTCAAGAGGGAAAAGACAAACAGAAGGGTGCAAGAAACAATAGCAAGCCCCTATGGTCAGCTAACAAAAGGTAGTTTCTCAACTCTATAAAGTACCACATAAGCCATGAATCTCAATCAATTTTCAGTAAATCACCATAAGTCTATCACATGTGGGGTTATCATTTCTAAACCTCCCAGCAATTTGCAACATCAGTGCAAGACGGGCAAGCACTGGCTTCCTCAGCATTTTTTCAATGTTGTAACTGCAAATGCTAGGATGAACTAATCATTTACCAGTACATTTTCTCACAAAGCATGGTTTCACAAGCACCGCAGTCTCATATATATTAATAAACAACCAGACAAGAAAGTAATACCTGTCCACATTCCACAAAAGACATTATGACTAATTTTGTGGTTGTGAGTGATGTTGAATAGCAACTGATTTGTCATATTGGGTACACAGACCCATTATAACATCTTACACTGTACTACAACCAAGAAAAATTCACGTAATAGCCTTCCCTTCAATCTCACAAATTTTGTATCAGCCACAATTTAGACCTGTCTTGGAGTAATGGAGCAGGCGGGAACCTGGAGACTACCCCACAGCTAATACCTTTATTTTCATTTTGAGGGATAGGTCTCTGTATTTCCCATCTTCATTTGAACACAATTTGAGAGACTGATGGTTGTTGAGGGCATTAATTTCCATTACAACTGAATTTGGTAAATTAATGTGCTGAATGAGTACCATGAGTACCTAAATTACGTTATACTCACATGCTATCTTAACATCTATCATAATTAAAATGCTAAAACACAATAGAATGTGATGCAAAGAAAAAATTAACATATTAGACAATCAATTGACAATAAGCTAAAGAAATGGAAATACTGACAATAGGCATCCTCGATGTTGCTTTTTCTTCTTTTCCTTTTGTTTCTGTGGAGGTTTGATAACAACCTTAATTGCAGCATCAAAAACCGCCTTCACATTCTACAATCAAATGGGCAAGATCATCCACAAGATAAAATAAATATTACTCACAAAGAACCTCTATAAGCAATAGAGAAATATGTAAAACATAAGAACAGGATGGAATTCTTGTAGGATTATATTATCATACTAGCTGCTTCCACTACGCATGGGATTCGTGACTTTGTTATTGTCTTGCAGTGAAGATGTATGACACAAAGCATGCAGGTCCTAGATAAGGCTTTAATTATCGGAACATCACATTACGTATGGTTAGCCAAGCATCTTGGAAAAGACCCAGAGACATTATGAGGATAACTAGTTCAGTGTAATGGAACCATGGTCACAAATCATAAATGAAACTACAATAGACTCTTTGGGCAACATATACTCGTCTCCCACAGACCAATTTTCCGTGAGGAACGTGGGTGACAAAGATTAATATTGTATGCTAACAATAAGTTTCCTGCCAAGTTTTGATATACCTGCTGAGTTTTTGAGCTGCACTCAATATAATATGCAGCACCAATCTGTTTCCGGAGTTCCTCTCCCTGTATATATAAGACATATTGCCACCGAGACATTAGAACACCAACCAGATTATTTGCAAGCATAAAGCAACTAATGGATAGAAACATACTTGTGCAGTTGTCACAGGCACAAGTCCTGGGTGATCAGCCAAATAATGCTTGTCCTCACGAAGATCTACAAGTCCATCCACACATTAATTGAGCAAATTAAAATTACTTCAAAGAACAAATTTAGCATGATAAACGAAGACAAATGTCATATATGAGTGAATACACTCATATATGTTTGTTTATCACCTCAACCAATATGCTCAAATACCTGACAACTTGAAATGAAACTTCCTCCAAGTTAATGCATTTATTGGTTAACATTGATCATAACCAACTGATTTAAGCGATATTTTTTTTCATATTGATCTTAACTGCTACCTTTTAGAAATGGCCTTCATTTCAATTCTAGTGCTTCCTTAATTACTGCCACCTGACCGACCAAACATCCTAATAATGTCAATCATTTATATCCCATTGCTTTCTTTATAATCACCGCCTGACTGAACATCAACAATTTGCCTATACATACTGTTCTCTGAGGAGAAACAAAGAGACAGTCACTAAAGGACGCCAATACTTTCTACTGTACATGTTGCTTCCGGATGCAACAGTTGCTTGCTAATTTATTTGTCTGGATCAGATCACTAATCATCTGGTAAAAATAATCTATTCATACTGATTGCTGCTTTACAAAGGAAAAAAAAATCATAGGTTCTCCACTTCTTCCATTCCATTCTTTTCTATGGACAACGCCACTATGATCCCAACCCGAGTAAACGAGTAATCCAAAACAGTAGATCAGTCATCTGGATATCCTTTTTGACCACCCAATTTTCAATATTTTCTGGTTTGTACTCCTAAAAGATCACTGGAATGAACATCTTTTCCACATTAGCCCTACTTTTCCAAAAACTGTTTAAACCTGAAAATGAACGTCTTCTGTAATGGTGATCGTAGGATAGCATTTGATAAGTGGTATTCTCACCTTAATTATCAAATAAGTCTTTATCCAGAAAAGAAGATGGGGTCCCAACTACAAAGATTTGTTTAATAAAATCTGTGATCGGTAAAGATCACTTATAACAAGTAAGAAAAGAAGCATAAATGGTCCCGCATTGAGGGAGGAATATTAATGATTTTTGCACTCGTTCACTTACCCAATTTGGTTCCAACCAATACAACTGGCACTCCAGGAGAGTAATGCTGAAGTTCAGGAATCCACTGGCGAGGTAATCATCTATTAGAAACTTGCAATAAGCAATTAAATCACTTAAAGAAAATAAAAACAAAATCAGGCTAATGCACCTTTTTCAGAACGTTCTCATAGCTGGCTCGGCTAACTAAAGAGAAAGCCAAAACAAAAACATCTCCTCCTCTGTAGCTCAAGGGCCTTAACCTGTTGTAATCCTCTTGCCCTACGGCATTCATTGAAAATACATGTAACATGATAAACTTTCCTAATTTGGATAAACTGTTTTCAGATAACAGTATAACTGTAACTGAAACTATTAAAAAAAACACCAAGCTAAAACTGATTATGACTCTGAATCGGAGAAATCATACCAGCTGTGTCCCAGAGGCCTAAGTTGACAGTAGTGCCTTCAGCTACCACATTTGCACTGAAGTTATCGAACACTGTTGGTATGTAATCCTGAAAAGCACCATAACAATTGGGATTCAAATCATTAAAAACTAAATATGAAAAGAGCAAACTAGTACAACCAAAACCTTCTTCTTCTTCTTCTTTTCTTAATTTGCCAAAAACAGAAGGAAAACATAAGAGGAAAGCATACAGAAATCTTATATGAAAATCTGAAACGGGAAACAAACCAAAATTTATGTACCCAAAAAGGCAAGTTCACCCGAATGCAAAATTTTGCAATTGTATTAAAAGTAGTCATGAAAGGCACAGAAAAGCTGCAGAACCCAGATGCATAAACACTCTAAATAATAGAAAATAAACAAAAAAGAAAGAAGTAAAACTGACAGCCCAGATAGATGTTCTTCAAGAATAAAAAGTACATACAGTAGGAAACTTGTTACTTGTATAGCAAATAAGCATGCAAGTCTTGCCAACAGCGCCATCACCAACTGTCACACACTTGATGAACCTTGAAGCACTAGAAGCCATTGCAACCAAAAACAAACAAACGAAGAAAGAAACCAAACAAGAAAAGAAAGACAGGACCTTTTAGGAGGCAAAGCTAGCAGTAAGCACAACAAACCCCACAAAGACAGAACAAAAACAAAAGGGTGGTTTGTTGGTGGACAAATTTATGGCTTCTTCGGTTAGTGGTGGATCACATGATACTCACTCACTCATTCACTCACTCTGTAGCATTTCTTTCACTTTTTCTTGGCTTGCACAATTCAAGACTGGATTTTTATTGTGAGATGATTCTAAAATTTGGATTTTGCTTTCTGTTTCGATTTCAAAGTATTTCCATGTTTTTGAAGGGACAGCTGGTGCATTTATTTTTGTCCCAGAATTGAATTCAAGGCAGATACTGTAGATGCAATTTGCAAAGATACAAACACTGGACGGCATACCCGTGACCACTTCTCACTCTCTGATGGATGCCAATCATATTTATTTGCATATTATATATTAAGAAAATAAATACTTAACGTCTTGTCATAGACTCATAGCAATGTTAGGAGCCCCTTGATCCCTCTCAAAGGACCCGTAACATTTGTTGGACCATCCTCGATAGATAGATGTTTATCTCTAAACTTTCAAGTCAAATAGTTTCTTATGAGTTTTAGTCATTTCGACATAGTAAAAATGTATGAAGAAATTACTATTAACTTCAATTCAAAACAACCGTTTTCAAAAGCTATATCAATGGACCACAATTCATAACGTAATGCAAAATTTAGTTGCTATTACATTTAGCAGCAGTGTGAATGGATTGGTTCCAGAGGACCACAACCACCACTATTGTTGTTATTTACAGGATTAGATTCATAAAAAAAAAGCCTCAAGCAGGGTGGTCCTAGGTTAGCTTGTTCACAAACTTGAGCCATTAATTACATTATTTACGCACATATCACAGCGCAGGAGTTGAACCAAAGTACCAAACATTAGTTCAAGATTATTCCTTCAAGGACCATGGACCCTGAAGCTGAATCATTTTGGCTGTTTCTTCAAGCAGGATTTAAAGAATTAATCAATCAACAATTTCTAAGATGTTAGTCTATCATTTGTGGGAGAATAGTGACTTTTCGGGTACTTTGAATGAAAGATTGAAACACAAAGATGAAGATATTAAATTAGTTAAAACAAAGAGAGAAGAAACATAAAAGAAAAGATAAAGATAAAGGTTGGTTGGCTACTCCACTATTTATGTAAAAGTTGAGAGATAAAGGGTGTTCTAAAGCGAGAAAATTGGGTGGCAGGTAGAATTATTGCATGCTTCAAAAGGGTCGGTTCAAGGAATAAGTGGAAATTAAGTAACATATTAAAGAAGGATTAGACTGGCCAAAAAGTGCAAATATATATATATATATACAGCTAAGAGTGGGAGAAAATTAAGGGCTGGCTGATCCTAAGGTGCCATTCCATGGAGGCTTTCTTTTCTTCTCAAAAGGGTCATACTGTTGTACTTACTTGGCCACTCAGTTGCTTAAAGGTTTGCAATTTGACCTTGATTTATTATTTCCCAACAGTTTGTGATGCATCATTAGCTTTAATAACACTCGCAAGAATGCTTATACTACAATATTTGTTTAATCATTCTTGGCCTGCCACTCATGAGGGCTCAAGAAACACTATAATGGCAAATACTAGCGATTTTAATAACCATTTCAATGGATTAGCTGCCAATCCAAACGTAATTGTCGCTTCAAAGGGAGGGTTTGTCTGTGGTCTCCATTTGGGTACTTTCAAAATTGCAAATTTACATGCATGACCAGTGGAATTGACAATGAACATGATAGAGATCTGGTGCCATGGTTCTACATCGAGTAGTATGGATTATTTGGTGGGGTACTTAAGTGGCTTGGCTCTCCCTCATCAACAACTAGCTTTTGGGGGTGGGTTCTCCAAGTGCTTGGGTGCCTATCATTTGATATCAGAGTCAGAGGTCGACGTTCGGAAAAGGGCTGTTGACGGAGGTTTCTGATAGCTAGCTTTTGGGGGTGGATTCTCCAAGTACTTGAGTGTCTATCAAAACAATGTCTATATATGAATCTCCAAGTCTTACCCATTTGGATCCATTAATTTTTTATTCTCTCACTCTATATATTACCATACGTTGACGATCTTGTTTTCTCTGGCGACAACTCCAACAGATCAGATTAACTTGTTTGGGATGAAAAGTCTTGGTCATATGAAATATGAATGAGTCCATTCCCATTCAATATAGGTAGGTAGAGTTCACCTATTAGATAGTGATTAAAAATAGTGAAGAGTTTATGATAAAATTATGTCTTGCAATGTAAATTTTAGAATAACTTTTAAGATGTGTAACATGATATAAATTTAAGGTATTTTAGTAGAAATACTATTTTTTCTAAAACTTATTCTAAATTTTATTCCAAGGAATGTGACTTTCATTCCGTAGATAATGGAATATTAAGTGATATGATAAAGTGATATCATTTGAGTCCATCATTTGGGATGTAATTTAGGATAAGTTTTTAGAAGAATAATATTACATTATTTATTGTTTCATTCATAAAAGTGTAAAACTAAACGTCATTTAATATGAAAAGTTTAGGGATAATTTATAATTTAACAAAAATTAGAGGAAGTTCTTTAAAATGATTAATGTGCTAAAAAAATTTAGATATCATGACCATAATTTGAAAGACTGATAATTATTTTTTGCTTTCAATCTCTAACTCTTGATAGTTTGAGGTTATTAAATTATCGATATTTAATGTTCAATAGCAAAAAAAAAAAAAAACTGATATATCGATGTGTCAGATTTTAGTCAACATGTGATTTTTTTTTTTTTTTTTTTGGTGTAGTTTTGCTCAATTTTTAGAATTGGGGTAAATACATAGACACCCCCAAGGTTTAGTCTAAGTAACATATTCACCTTTGTTATTCATAAAGTAACATAAAAAACCCTATTTTAAAATTTTAAGTAACATTAAGACCCCTATTTTCATGTGTCAAGACCCCCATATTTTCCAATTCTGAGGGTGTCTATGTTACCTTATGAATAACAARGGTGAGTTTGTTACTTAGACTAAACCTTGGGGGKRTTTATGTATTTACCCCTTTTAGAATTTCTAAAAAGTTTTGACATTATTCGTAACAACCACGTAAGRGAGGCCCAAACATTACAAAGATAACTAAACCCACATTCAAAAGGCACCAAACATGTAGGCCCGATAAATAGTGGGTCATAATCAAGCCCAAAAAGAAGAAATGGTAGCCCAGCCAAATGGCCCAAATCTATGAAACCCAAATATTTGCAATTTCCTTCCCCTTCCCTCCTCTACAAGTCACTGCAACATTTTATTTCTTCCAGAACCCCAAAATCCTTCCATTCCCAACTGAATTGATCTTCCCTCCCTCCCCAGCCCCTCTTCCTCCCATTGCAAAATTACGAAACAGTACCGAAAAAATCAAGTGAAGCCAAGTGTTTGTTAAATGTCCGAAATGAAACGCAAACGGGGTGGCAAACCAAAAATCTCCGCCGTCGAGGAAACCCTAGATGTTCCCTCCACCACCACCACTGCCGCTGCAAAGGACGACGTATTCTCCGTCTCCAATGTCGAAATCATCCCCTCCAATTCACCTGCTACTGCCAACAACCACAATCACCACCCGGACCACCGCCCCCGGCGTGGCCGTCCCAAGAAACTTCCCAAGCACGAAATGCTCGAGGAGAAACCGCCCCCACTTCCACGCATTTCCTCTTTAGGGATTTCCAGGCCGTCGGAAAATGGAGCTGATGCTGTTGGAGTGGGGAGAGTTGTCCCGGCTATGGACGCGGTGGTTAAGGTGTTTTGTGTTCATACGGAGCCGAATTTTTCGCTGCCGTGGCAGAGGAAACGACAGTATAGTTCGAGCAGTAGTGGGTTTGTGATTGGGGGTAGGAGGGTTTTGACAAATGCGCATTCTGTGGAGCATTACACGCAGGTTAAGCTTAAGAAAAGAGGCTCTGATACCAAGTACTTGGCTACAGTGCTTGCTATCGGGACCGAGTGCGATATTGGTAATTGCTATTTATGTTTGAGCTATTTCTTAAGTCATTTTTTAGTTCATAATTTTGGTTTTTCATTTTTCATTTTTATGTTCAGTAATACTACATTTGCAAACTCTTCGTACAAACAAATGTGACATTAGACGAATAAATTTAAAAGATTAAATATGTTAATTAAGTTTGATAATGTGGAATAATGCAATAATGTCATATAAGTTTGCATGATTGAGATTGCATTGAGAGTTTGTAAGTTTTACTTTCGCACTACTTTTTTATGTTTGGGGATTTTTTTTAAGTAGTGGTAGAAGGATGAATGTGAACATTAATATGATATAATAGGACCCACTTTGTCGATGTGTTTACTAACTAGCAGGATCCACTTCATAGGTTGTCCATTGAATAAAGATGACACTTTAGGGATGTTGTATAATTGCGAAATTTATATGACTTATATAATTGGTTTCTTTCTTTAAGTGTGGGAATCTATGTATGACTGAACAGGGTATAAAGAATTGGAAAGAATAAACATATGCAAGTAAATGCATATTGTGCATGAGGAGGATGAGTAACTTACTTGTATGCATATTTGGTGATTGAAGGTTTTTTTTTTTCCTTCTCTTTTTAGTATTGAATATGGTAAATTTTTGTAACAACATTTGGTATTTGGTTAATATTTGTTTGTTGAATGCAAGTTCTGCTTTGGATGATGTTGCAGCCATGCTTACTGTCAATGATGATGAGTTCTGGGAAGGAGTATCACCAGTGGAGTTTGGGGAATTGCCCGCCCTTCAAGATGCCGTAACAGTTGTGGGTTACCCAATTGGAGGAGACACAATTTCTGTGACAAGTGGTGTTGTATCACGAATAGAAATCCTATCTTATGTTCATGGTTCTACTGAGCTCTTGGGTTTACAGGTTTTGGGATTACAGTTCAAGAATATTTATATATTGCAGTGAACCACGTGAGGTGTTGTCCTCATATCCTTTTTCTTTGTTGCTTTTGCAGATAGATGCTGCTATAAACTCTGGAAATTCTGGTGGCCCTGCCTTTAATGATAAAGGCAGTTGTGTGGGCATCGCATTTCAGTCGCTTAAGCATGAAGATGTGGAAAATATAGGTTATGTCATACCAACACCAGTCATCATGCATTTCATCCGAGATTATGAGAAGAATGGAGCATATACAGGTGCATTAGTTACAGCCTTGACATGTGTTATCAATATAAACTGATTACATTGTACATTTAATATCAATATGTATACACATATATATACACAAGCACTGTCTATTTTAGGAAGCTAATAAACTCACACAAATCATTCTCATGATTCTCTCCTATAATCATGCTCACAGCTCACGCACAATCCCTAATATACAGCTCATAACACTCCCCCTCAAGCTTGTTACAAATAAGATTAACCCTATTTACAGATCGAGAATCGTTGGATCCACCAGCCGAGACAGTAGCTTCACCGGAAAAGGGTCGCCGGAAAACCGCGCAGGCGATTGTTGAGTCGCAGATCGCCTGTGATGTAGGTCGCGGCTGACGATTCTGGTAGTAGATCTAGAATCGCGACGCCCAGGCAGTTCTGGATCCACTAGTCGGGATCGAGACGCTGCCGGAGAACAGGGGACTTCGCCGGAAAATCGCTGGAAAAAGAGAAAAGTTTACAGAGAAGTGCCGGATCTTGCAGTGTCTCTTCGGTGAGAAGAACAYGGGGCAGATCGGTAGACTGCACCAAGAAAGAGCCTAGGATTCYCRGAAATAGAACTTAGGTCACCRGAAAACCACCRGAAGAAGAAGAATCTGATCAGAAATTGTCGGAAAAACCAGACACGGGGCAGATCGGTAGACTGCACCAAGAAAGAGCTTAGGATTGCCGGAAATAGAACTTAGGTCACCGGAAAACCACCGGGACACCACCGGAAAACTACCGGAAAAAAAGAATCCGACCAGAAATTGTCGGAAAAAGAAAAAGAAAACAGAACCAAACTAGAAGAGACAACCTTGCTCTGATACCATGTTATCAATATAAATAGATTACATTGTATATTTAATATCAATATGTATACACATATATATACACAAGCACTGTCTATCTTAGGAAGCTAATAAACTCACACAAATTATTCTCATGATTCTCTCCTATAATCATGCTCACAGTTCACACACAATCCCTAATATACAGCTCATAACAACATGCTTGTCCATTTTCTATTGATTTTCAGATTTTGCTGGCTCTTATCATTATTCTTTTCTTCTCTCACTAACTTAAATCCTGAAATGTTTATGTATGTGCTACTTCAGCTTTTCTTGTGCTGAATCTCATGGACTTTCTTTATACGATATAGGATTTCCTATTCTTGGAGTTGAGTGGCAGAAAATGGAAAATCCTGATTTGCGTTTGGCAATGGGCATGACATCTGATCAGAAAGGTGTTCGTATTCGAAGAATTGATCCCACTTCTCCAGAATTTGAGGTTTTGAAGCCATCAGATATTATTCTGGGCTTTGATGGTGTTGATATTGCCAATGATGGAACTGGTAAGTATAGATTTCTTTTCATGGTTCTTATCGTGTTCATAATTATATGTGTTTTCACATGCATGTTCATATGTTATTGTTGTGTAACGAGTGAAAAACATCCATTACACTTTTGGAGAATGCTCTTTTTGAATACGTTCAAGTTACAAGGACATTCCTTGGAGACTGGAACCATGAGGACAGTTGCACTGAGTGGAAATGACCCTAAGTTGAGTACTATTACCAGTGCTGCGATATGACATTCTTAAGATATCAAAAATAGTTTGATAATAAACATGACAGTTATTTATGCATTACTTGATCATATATGCAAATTTTTCTTGAGATATCAAAAGTTGTTTGATAGGAAACATGACATTAATTTATGCATCACTTGACAATATATGCAAATTTTGCATCTGGGACATCCTAGATGGAAACTGAAAAGTTCAAGTCTTGTTAATATTTTGTCAGTATATTATTTTGTTGTTCCTTTTAATTCCTGCTTACTTTTCTGTGATAAAGCTCTTTCCTTCCTTGCTTGTTGAATTTTCAGTTCCCTTTCGACATGGAGAGCGCATAGGTTTTAGTTACCTTGTTTCCCAAAAGTATACTGGGGATAATGCAGCAGTTAAAGTTCTTCGTGATTCCAAGATTCTGAATTTCAACATGAAACTTGCTACTCATAGACGGCTTATTCCGTCTCATAACAAGGGGAGACCGCCATCATATTACATTATTGCAGGATTTGTATTTTCAACAGTATCTGTTCCATATCTCCGCTCTGAGGTATGCATCTACTATAATATTTGTTTGCTTTTTATATAAATTGTCTTGGTCTAGAACAATGACCTGAAAGCTATTGCTCCTTTAATACATTCTCTATTGTTTTGTTACGACCATATGGTCATATTAGTTGATTATGACAATGAACATTATTTACTCCTAAGTTTTCCATTGCTGCAGAAAAGATATTAGGTAATTGATAGTGCAACTGCACCTCTTTTCGTGTGCTAGTGCAATGTGTTTTGTACCAACTGCTCAAATATGTGTGGAACTTCTGTTTGGGCTGTTCATTGTTCCTGAGTGTTGTATATTCTGTTCAAACCTGTTAAAAATGGTCCGTTCTTTTTACATATCTGTGCAGTATGGAAAGGATTATGAATATGAAGCTCCAGTCAAGCTTCTGGACAAGCTCTTATATTCAATGCCACAATCACCAGATGAGCAGCTGGTGGTGGTTTCTCAGGTTCTCTCTCTCTCTCTCTGGGCTACTATGATGCGGTTTTGTGCTGATCATTCATTCTTACTTTTTCTTGGAAACTTTTGATAGGTGCTTGTGGCTGATATTAATATTGGATACGAGGATATTGTTAACACTCAAGTGAGAAATTGGAGTCTGTTAATTGTGCTTTGATTCCACTGGTTGAATAACTTTAGTTTGTCAGTTATTGATACCATATGCTGTGGGCACCTGTGTAGGTTCTTGCTTTTAATGGTAAGCCTGTGAAGAATCTGAAGAGTTTGGCAAACATGGTAGAGAATTCTGATGATGAATTTTTGAAATTTGACCTAGAATACGATCAGGTCCTTCCCTTTTTCCCTATCTCTTATGTGTATGTGGGTGTTATATACACTTGTGGCTACTCTTATATTCATACTGAGTGTTCTCATATGCAGATAGTTGTCCTCCGCACAAAGACCGCGAAAGCAGCTACCCTGGATATTCTTGCAACCCATTGCATACCATCGGCAATGTCTGATGATCTCAGGAAATGAATTTGAATGATAATTTTGGTGCATTGTGTTACTCAGATGTCAGAGGTGTTGATGGCCACTCCAGTTCTTGTTTTCTGCAGCAACTAGAAAGAAACTTCAAATTCTGCAAGGTGTAGTAGCTAGACATATATACATCTATATTAGAGGTGTTGGGGGGTTTTGGACAAAAGAGTGAAGTATACTTCCGAGGGAATTGGTAGCTTTTTGCGCTCACCACT
This sequence comes from Bursera cuneata, assembly GCA_026212285.1. Taxonomy (NCBI): domain Eukaryota; kingdom Viridiplantae; phylum Streptophyta; class Magnoliopsida; order Sapindales; family Burseraceae; genus Bursera; species Bursera cuneata. The sequence goes on from JANLJB010004843.1 coordinate 43,391, forward strand.
AGTGGAGAAAACGTGCAGGGTGTAAAATTTGCGACTATATTTATTCTTTTGATTCGTATATGAATTTTGGTGATAGTTCAGGCATCTGTACTATTGATAGATTTTCCCCGGTTTGTTGGTGAAATTGAAGGCAAACGAACTGCTGTTAGAAGTACTTATGTCTACTTTTTTTCTGCTCTTACACATCTTATGCATATTTGTAATGCACCAATACATCACGAGCCGAAGAGGACCACTATCAACTTAAACGCAAGCATGGAACAGAAATGAACATCCGCTCTTTTTAAGATTTAAGAATTCAGAACTCAACTGTTGGAATAATGTACCAGAGTTTAGCAGAGATCGATTATTAACTTGTGAGCAACAGCTCCATACTTAGCCAAAGTTAGAAATAAATTAGATAAACTAAACATATAGTAGTTTAAACATTTACGTGGCTCTCTAAGAGAGGGTTCTTCTCCGATGATAGCTGTTGTGGCCTCTCAGTTTTGTAAACTTCACCTTTTTCCTCTTCCTTGGATTGCGCCCATATCACTGCGTAGAAACCCGCAACAATTATGATTGCTCCAATAACACTGCACAAAAAGATGGAACTGGTTTGCTCAGGTGTGCTGAAGTGTTTCATCAAAATAAAGCTGTAATCACACATTTCATAGCTTTCGAAGGGAGCTCAATTCCTTCTACAATAGCTCTTTCACGAAACTATTCTCAACGGCTAGACTGCTTAGATTATTATCATCACATTTTAACATCGTTATAATGAAAATGTGACAATGGAAATTGGCATCTACTTTCCTCTCGAGGCAGAGTTAAGCTGAGATGATATAGAAATGCCCATGAGAGGGTTGGTTCATCAAAATACCACATGATATATTGTAAAAACTTTCCCAGGCATTGCATAACTGATATTACGAGATCATTACCTTCCAACGTGAAGTGTATCACCAAGGAAGATGACACCCATAAATGCAGCAATACAGATCCCCACGGGCTTGAACATGGCCACAAAGACAGGCCCTTTTCTTCGTATGCAACAGGCTATTACGCCATATGTCACCACATTCCCAAAGACACCCTTATAAGAGATTGAAAAATATAAGAAAGAGGCAGCAGGTTATAATAATATATATATATATATATTTATGCGGGTGAATTAAAGATGCAAGTTAAGGATTTTGTTTGCTTACTGCATAGATGACAGAGAGGAGCTCGATACCAGGCCTCACTATCCATGCATTTGGATTTCTCTCTGCAATCAATGAAACTACGGCAGTTTGAATGGTGCCAAAGAAGCAATAGAAGCAGACTAATGTCATCTCTGATGGATACCCTTTAAGTAGTGCTGCCTTCAAATGAACAAAGAAGTACACATCTCTTCCATTAATTCATTCTTAGAATCTAAGATTATGAATCAAAGAACTAGTACACATCTGCTTCTTATCATCTATCGAATTGCTTGTTACCTGAGAAACGTTAAATATAGCAAGAGATAAACCAGCAGTTGCAAGGAAAATGCCCCCTATGATCCAATCAATTTTTTCCTCCAACATAGTCAAGGAAGATGGACTTGGTTGAGGCGGCATTGGCAGTGGCACAGCGCCTATTGCTGGACCTTTGTAAAGGGTTACAATCAAAGCTCCTGATATTGATACCGCTGTGCCAATGATTTTTATTTGGCTTCTTGAACTTCTCAAATCCAACTTTTCCATCCTATATAAAGGAAAATAGTAAAATAGCAAGAGCTCATACAACCAACAACTCTTCACTAAAGATAAGAACGATCCAACACTCATCTCAATTGTTTGGATTCAGAAAAACAGTTATAGTCCAGATATATGCATAACCTTTGCATTCATTGTATCATATATAATTCCCCGATTTTAAGTTAATTTTTTTGTTTTCTTCTCTCCCTAATGCGTTCAAAAAGACAAAAGGAAGAACCTGAATATAGCAGCAAGCAAGAAAGTGAAAGCTGGCATTAAGTTGCCCATAGCAGAGCCAAGGGTAGGAGAGCTGTAGTTGATACCAGTTATTACACAATTCTGCATCACAGTAATCCTGCAAGACTCACACGAATTCAAGTCACCAAAAGGAAGCTAACCCACTCTGTAAAATGAACAAAATGAAATTTTTACATGGAAACACATACCCTACAAGGCTGAGGAGGAAGACTTTGCAGAGGAAAGAAAAGGATAGTGGGGGTCTCTTGGTCCTCCTGCATACAAAAATATAAAACAAAAATAGTAAGAAAAAATATGGGATTTGTTGATGATGAAGAACAAGGAGGAAAATTACCTGTTGAGGATGAAATAAGTTGGGAGGAGGATGAGAGAACCAACAGCATTTGAGTAGACAACAAAGACAAACTGACTCATTCCTTTAGACATGGCTGCTTTGCTGAGTGTTGTTAGGCCAACATCCAGGCTCTCCACCATCACCATGGCGGCAAACGGCACCAACCCCACCAAGGATGACTTCACTCCCATGTCTTTTCTCTCTCTAGAAACATAAACTTCTCTTTCCAAAATAGCTGGTCAACGTTAATGAACTGTAAAGAAAGGAATATCTAATACTAATCTCTACCTTTGGGCTTCACTTCGGCTCTTCGATGGATCCTAACCTGAAGAAAGGATAGTTAATCTCGCAGTTCCCCAGCTTGCGCGGTCATGACAGTGACTTTCAGAGAAAATGTGAACAAATTTTTCAGGACAAGTTTTGGGAAGAAATCCTTAGATGCTCTCTGATACATTGATGTAAGTAGCTGTTAGTAATTTTGGATTAATTGATTTTCAATCATTGGAAGTTGATTGGTTAAGGTACCATTAATTTATGTAGTCACCAACTGCAACCTCACGTTTCACCGGCACAGTCTACGGAACCCAACCCAACTAGATAATATTCACACGTTTATGTTATTGTTATTATTTTTTAAAAAACAACCATTCAACGAAGATCTACACTTGATATCGAACAACCGCGTAGTAGATTCCATTTTAATTTTTAGATATTTTCTTTTCAGATATTTATTTAATAAAGAATAATCTTAATACATGTAATAAGAATATATATTATTTTAAAATTATATATTTATACTATAATAATCATTAAACCATTTTAAAGAAATTATGTTGTATTCAATAAAAATAGAACTTTTGAAATAATTTAATTATTTTTATTCTACAATTATACAAATTTTTTAAGTTTTAATTTATGCTTTTAAACACTTATTAAAGCTATCTATTAATAAAATAATTATAATTAATATTAGTTTAATAAATATATAAAAAATAAAATAAAATTTATAATTAGAATATTTATTTGTTAAATTTAATAAATATTAATAAAAAAATCATGTTCAATATAATATGACAATAGTTAATTAAAATATTTTGTGTTTTTAAAAATTTTATAAGAATAATTCTAATTTTTTATATTTTAGAAGCATAATCAATCCTCTAAAAACATGAAACTATCATTTTTAGAACTCTTTGTAAAACCAATTTATTTATACGCAACAGTTTCAAAAGTATTCTCAAATATATTAAATTATTTTTACTATAAAAATAAATACATTATTTTTATAATAAAAACATTTTCAAACTAGCTCTTAGTAAATAATTATTAACAATTCAACATTTTTATTTTTGATAAATAATAATATCAAAATCACACTATATTTTTTACTTATAAATTGTGTACTAAAATAATGTTGTATGACTACTAAATTGGGAAGTTTTCATTATAATTCTGTAACATAATATATATAAAATAAACTTTTATACCCTAAATTTAGAGCTCCAGCTTCGGACACGTAGTGCAATGTTTCTTGCCAAATGCCACAACCTGAACCGCAGTTTCATTTCGAATGAAATAAAGATAATAAATTAAATTAAATATCTCAGCTGGGAAATTATTTATTAAATTATTTTTACGAAAAGAAAAAACATTGTTTATTGAACTTTAAATTTCATATTTAACAAGTTTTCACAAATAAAAAGTGCCCAACAAGCTTTGGGGACGGAACCAACAATCCCGCTACGCAGTGAATAGCTGATTCCGCCGAACTCGAAAGTTGAATATTCAGATAAGCGGAGAAGATGGTTGTGGTGGAACCCACTTTCGAAGATTTAGTGGGGGAGAAGAAGCGAGTCAGAAACCCTCTCGTTCCTATCGGTATCTAATTGATCTTTTTTATTTTTCCCGTTGATTTTAATATTTTGAGTTTAATTGTTTTGATGGTTTGATGATATCTTGATGGATTTGGGGATGTTTAACCATATGGGTTCTCTTCAAATTTCAATTTTTCTCGACGTTAAGATCTATGCGACTGTAACTGCCTCTATGTAGTGTATTCGATGCAGTGTGGCTCTGTGTTGAAGAAACTGTAGTATAAATTTGATTCATTTGAAGGAGAAACAATCTTTCGCTGGAGAATTTTCTTCCTTTTAGAGATTAATGGCTTGGTGAACACTTGTATTGTTTTAAGGTTAAATAGGTGGGCTGTGAAAAGAATTTTAGAGATAATCATAACAATTACTCTCTTGAATCGCCTGTTAGTAATAAATGAAAAAGATTTTATGTATAAATTAGTTTGTTTGAGTCTATTGTTATAGAATGCATGTGTAGCAATGGAAATTGGATGATCGCAGATTCCATAAGTTGAAGTTTGATAATTTGTATTTTAACTTCTAATTTTTGTTTGGCCACGAAATCATTCGGTCTCATTCTCAACTTTAATATATTGTATTGTTAACATGTTGAATGTTGGGTGTTGCTACAGGCATTCAATTAGAATGTAAAAGAGTTTTGCATTTTCCACTTTCGTGCTCCCATTCATAATTTTAGGGGAAGGCTATGAAACGTTAGTGGAAACATAATGGAATGGTTTTTGGCTAGGAGGATAACATTTGGGTTTTATGGGGCATTGATGTTCTTCACAATCAGTTAAGGTTTCCCTGCCAGCACATAATTTGTTGGTTTGATAAATGGGTCGCAGCTCCCAATCATTGTGTTGAATTATGTACTCTGAGGTGAGTTGAGAGATGCTTATAAGGTAGAAGGTTCTGGGTAGATTGGCAAGTCAATAATCATAGCTTATGTGTTGGTACATTGAAAAAAATATTCCATTTAAATTTAAGAGGAGCCTACTGGCCCATCTTGATTCCTCTTAGAAAAATCATTTTCACAGGTTAGAATGTTCAAAACATATATCATTTGAACTGATGCCCCAGGCTAAAACTCGTTAGATAGATAGTCTATATTATAGTTTTTATTATCGTTACATCTAATGATAAGCAATTGAGCTGCTTATTGGACTGCATTTACCAGATTGATGATCAGTCTGTTTAAACTTCTGAATCGACATTGTAGTTTTCTTTTGTTTCAACTACAATATGTAACAAATAGCAAGACTACGTTAGCTTTGCTCTTGTGGAATACTGCTCTGTATTGAACATCAGTGTTGTTTGATGTGCATATCACAGGTGCACTTATGACAGCAGGAGTGCTCACAGCTGGCTTAATTAGTTTCAGACAAGGCAATTCTGAACTGGGTCAGACGTTAATGAGAGCTAGGGTGGTTGTCCAAGGTGCTACAGTGGCGCTTATGGTTGGCACAGCCTTCTACTATGGGGAAAATCCGTGGAAGTCGAAATAGACTAAATTGCTTAGTTTTTGTTCTCATTTATCATGTAATTCTCATAACTGTGATGTTAATTATCCTTGTGGGCAACATTCAATGTCATTTTTTTCAAATTCGAGGTAAATTTGCATAGTTGCAGCCACTTTTATTGTACTCTGATATGCTTATACTTGAATAAAGTAACTGTCAATGAATGATTTTATCTATTTCGTAGCTAAGATATCGTCGTTTAGTGGCAGATACAATATATTTCTTTTATTTTCTTGGTTGGGAGGAATAAGTTCCGTAAAACTTATTTTTGATCATACATTTGATGTTCAAGCAACAGTTTTCTGTAACTGCAATCTTCTCCTTGCCGAAGCCTCGCCTGTGCTATCAAGCTCAGCATGGCCTGGGCTGAAATATCATTTGTCCACCTGTTACACCACGAAGACTTGGGAACAAGAATCCAAATACCAATCAAGTGTCCAGCACTGCATTAATCAGCCATTACAAATCCTCAATGGACAGGTCAAATTTGCTTCACCAATGCATATGTAAGTACTCCTTCAGCATATAGAGCGTATACAGTGAGGATGATTAAATGTCTCAGTTTTATCTTCAGTAATCATATCCGTCCAACCCGTGGGCCATCATCACTATCGATGTCACTGCTGATTTTCATCTAACAGAAGGGAGAATATTTTGTTGTTGAGCCATCAATATTACATGAAAAGAGCACTCACATGGAAATGGGCAATATGAATAGTCGACATACTAGAAATAGTAGCAGTGGAAAATTGTCCTAACCAATAACCTTTGATCGAACGCAGCAAAATTTCTAATGGAGTATGATGATCTTGGAAATACATATCTCAGACCCCACCGTTTGATAACCTCAGGGCATTAACTTTCGTGCAAATGAGTGGTTGTGGACGATATTGGCATCATTGTTGTTCATCTTCCCATTGACACAATACGCATGGGCCCCTAACATGATCATTGCACGGCTCTGGACAATCGACCCAAAATCGATGTGGGTCACATTCTATATATATAGAAAATGCCATCACAAAGATGTTGGTAATAAAAGAATAATCTGATAATTAATGCATGTAGACAATGTCTAATTCATTGTTACAACCATATAAAATAATGTTATTCGGAGCATGCATGGCAACCCAAATCCTGAGTTGAAGAAATGGGGGTAAAAACTACAGGGAATTGCCATCCCAGCTCGGCTACCATGTCCCATCAGTACAATCTCATACTAGAAGAAGCCAAAGAGAATTATGAGGACAGCAGTGTCTGTCATTGTCAATATAGAGATGGCCGAGGCAAGTTCAGCACAGAGTGGAGCCTCTGAGGACATCTTTTCATCGATAGGCGGTCAAAATGAGAACTGTATAGTCAGTCCTGCTTTATTGGTGTCCGGGTCTAAAGGGAGAAAAATGAGCCAGCTGCTCTATCTTACAAGCTATATCTCTGAAAGATCTTTAGCAATATTATGGCATCAGAAATTAAGAGAGGAGGGAGGGGCCGGCTGCTGATAGTCATAGATGTCTCTACGGTTATTGTGCTTCCTTATCTCTCGTACTTTTTCATGCACATTTGCTTGTGTGATGTCAAACTTATTTTATGGTTGCGAGATGAGACTCCTCCTATATAGAAAATGATATGGGAAATGTTTGTCAAGCATGCATAAAATTAGATCATGTATATTCATTTCACCCGAATATTATTGCCATATAAAGACGGTTTCATATCACTACTAGCTGTTAAATCTACTTAATTTGTATATGTTAGGCATTTATACACACACATCATTAACTCGTAAGCCTAGCTAATGCGTGTATGCTTTACATCATGTTTTGTGTGTTTGTGGGAGGGAAGAACACGATCACACCCGTACCGCATAAATATTATAGTCTCGGCGGTCTTATATATGTTGTTGATAGTACATAAATCCATGTGTGAAGTGTTATATTTAACTCATGAAGGTGGTAAACATGCTTACAAATTCTTGTTCAAAGAATTAATTGTATGTATCATCTTTCTTTGCAGTGCAACTATTTATTTGAATGAGACTTCGGAGGAAAGTTTACCTGGGACTTATTTAGCAGGCTATATTATTAGTTTTTCGCTTGTCAGAATTCATATAAAGGTAAGTAAATGATGGAGAGAGAGAGAGAGAGAGACTATAATCAGCAGTTCCTTTCCTGGTTGCCTCACTACAAAATATAGGATATTAGAGTACTAATGTAGGCTACTCTGGGAGAGGATAGAAGTTCCATACTCAAGGCTTGATATGGATGACTGCAATATCAACAATCCTGTATTTGCTACACATCATCTCCTTCAGCATACACTGAGAAGCTTGTGCAATGAAAACTCTCTCTGGATTTATGCAGTTTTCTGGAGAATATTACCTCGAAATCATCCACCACCAGAGTAAGCATTACCAGTAAAGCAAGGAATTAATTAACATTTCTTGCACCCATGCTAGATCAATGAAAAGACATTTTTAGCTTTTAAATTTCACTTGTTTTTTGTGTTATTTAACAGATGGGATTATCTTCAAAAGGGAGCTCTTGACAGGACTAGAGTGAACAGGAGGAACTGGTAATTTACTCCACTCAATCCTTGTTTTATAGTTTATGAACTTCTAGTGGTTCGTAGAACTTGAGTCATGAGCTCCATGTCTGATGTACATATATGGTAATCATGGCTAATGTGTCCCAGGATGCTTGCATGGGAAGATGGTTTCTGTGACTTTTTTGCTTCGCAGTGTGAGCGCAATCCTCAGCCAAGCTCATCAGCGGAGAAAAACTCTGATATTGAGTGTAATAGACTACAACCGGAGCTCTTCTTCAAGATGTCGCATGAAATCTACCACTATGGAGAAGGGTAAGTAGAACAACCATTTTGCAATATGTATATGTTTATTCAACATTAGCCCTACAAAGATTCCCAAATTCGAACAAGTTGGTTTCTGGCAGTTTGATTGGAACAGTTGCTGCTGATCGAGGTCATAAATGCGTTCATAGTGAACAATTCAACTTGTCTGCGTGGCAAAACTCATTAGACCCGGTAAGTAATCTTTAAATTAATGGCCACACACAACTTTTACAATCATCTTTTAGTTTTATTTGCTTACCAAAAATTTCATCATATTTCTCAATAAATTTCTCTTTTCAGCATCCAAGGACATGGAAGGCTCAGTTTCAATGTGGTATTAAGGTCGATAGCAAGAATCTTTCTTCTTTTTAGTTAACTTATTATTTTGTCAGCTACTTCAAGTAACACTAAACTAATTATTAGCAGAGATTAAGTACTTTTCCTGAACCAAACTTCTGTCAAAGCTCTTAGACAATTTAGACAATGTCTTCCTGCATCATAATCATCTAACTTGAGAAAAACTCTCAAATCATAAAATGTCTGAAGAAGTAAATTAATCATGATATATGCCACAGTGGCTCTAGTGGTTATAGAATAGACTGTACTTAAAGCAATATATTCTCTAAAAATAAAAATAAAAAGAGCAGGCAGCAAAATAACTACAAAGTGGTCAAAATTAGGGGGTTATTATTGCTCCTGAGGTCACTAGCATACGGATATCGTACTCCAGAAAGGATGTGGCCCGGGAAATTATTGGACAAAGTTTCTTTTTCTCAGACGGTATCACAAAAATAAAGAGTCAATTTATTATTCTTTTAATGGACCTTGCAGACGATTGCTTTAATTGCAGTGGAGGAAGGTGTTCTTCAATTAGGAGCTGTTAGAAAGGTCTTCTCTCTTCCTACATTGATCCAAGTGTTTACTTTGCATTCTTGGGTAAACCTTAATTTTTCATTTCTCTCATTCATGACATTTCAGGTCCCGGAAGATCTCAGCTATGTTGCTCAAATCCAAAAGAAATTCAACAATCTCCAGATCGTTCCTGGTTTCCTCTTACCACGTCCATCATCATTATCAACAACTGATCATGATTCAAGCTTCCCGCGTCCACTTACCCCACCAATCATCATCCCAAACTCATTCAAGATTAAGGGGTTCAACGACGAGTCGATTTCACCAGATTCCGAACCTTCTCATCCTGCAATCTACACTCCCCTAACAACGGCAATGGATGTATCCTCTCAATTCACTCAGCCACCGATGAGCACTCTATTATCCTCAATAAGCAGCCTTGAGAAACTACTCTTGAAGCTCCCATCAGTAGCGCCAGCTGCTACATCATTTCCAACCTTGTTTCAGTTCTATGATGAATCACAACCTTGGTTTTCGTCCTCTCCAAAGCCACTGGAATTTATGGGAATGGAAGAGGTAGATAACAGCAATGAGACTCATTATGAAGAGAAAGCGCAGGACATGCAGCTGGCTGAGATTTGAAGATTCAAGAGAGTACGTCCTCTATTTTTTTTTTTTAAACTCTTTCATCACAATATTCAAAGCAAACCGTTTTGATTTTAACTGGAAAATCTTTAACCTAAGGNTATTTTTTTTTTTTTAAACTCTTTCATCACAATATTCAAAGCAAACCGTTTTGATTTTAACTGGAAAATCTTTAACCTAAGGTGATCCATTTCCTGCTAGTTATAATATCCCGTTATATATATATATCAATATCAACAGCTAGAAAACATAATGGAGCTATGCATTAGTTGTATTTGATTAAAGAGAATATTGGAGGGACTGTACAGATAACACTTTGACTGGAATTCAATTAGCTAGGCAACCCTTTAGTCTAATAGAAATCAAAGTTTGATAGTTGAAATGATATATTGTATTATACAATCTGGTTCTGTCTGATAGAACACTCATTAGATGCAAGGAAAATTAACTAATCAGATCATGACATGACGTGGAGATCGAATCCTGACGATGACAGAGAATAGTCATGATCGATCCCAAGAAAACTAGTGGCTAATATTAACATGTGAATGCAAAAAGCTGTCACACATATTTGTACAATACAACAGTCCTATGAAAACTCGGACCACACACACTTGCAACAAGCACAACTTCGGCTCCCCCATTCGTTCCGCGACAGATGCAATTGGCCTGCTTGATCAAGAGAAATTTCTCACTACAAGTCCACCCTCTCGAGTCTTATCCTCACATATATATATATATATATATATCTCTGCATGCGTTATATGTTGTGTGTGAAATTCGCCTTTCTTGCTGATATTTGATAATGGGGTTGGGTCGTTCATGCAGAAATGTTCATGTGTGCCGGCATAGGGCAAGAAAATGGTAGAAGTGAGAGGAAGGAGATCATCAAGGGGTAGAGAGTCAGTTAAAATTAAGATGGAAAAGCTTCAGAGTATTGTGCCGGGTGGAGAGGAGCTGCATGATGATGATCCTGACCAACTTTTGGTTCATTCAACTAATTACATCTGGCATTTGAGGAAACAAGTTTATGTTTTGGAAGCAATCTCGACTTGCATTATTGCACGAGCCATGACCCTTTTTGTAGTAATGATTAACTAGGCTTTTTTATGTATTTTGTTGTAGCATCGATTGAGAATTTGAGATTGAGATTGAACTTGAAATAAGCTTCTTCACTGTCGTTAATTTGTTTTGTGAATCAAATGCATTTTAACCATTTACTATCCAGATCTCAGCTTCTAAGAAATCACTCATGTCTAGTGGATGGCTGTGGTATAGATCATGAATATATCCATATTCTAGAACTTGAAATTAATAAAAATTTGTGATAATTTATCTGATATATAGTAAGATTTTTTTTTTAATTAAAAAAAAAATAGAGTAGATGATCATTCCCCTCTTTAAAATTAATTCATTTATAAATCCATAGTGATTAGTGAGAACCAATCACTGTTGTCATCATAAGAAGGAGCAGCATCATCACAAGTGACAATCAATCAATTATTATATGCATAATGCATGAGTCCATTATGTGCCACTAGGACTATGTGATCTTACAAGCCAATATAACATGTTATTGATGAACTAAGACTAAATTTACTCAAATAATAATTTTTTTTTAAAAAAAAAAAAACCTTAAATTTCACTTGGAATCAGTAACAACCACCAAATCCAATCTGTGCAAAAATTTAAACCGTTTATATATTTGGTAATTTACAACATCGTATCTATTGGAGTTTACTATGTTTCATTGTTAAGGAAATCAATGCTGTGCACGTGAAAAATAAGATAAAAATCTCTAATAATTTTCACTTAATCTTAATTGTTGAATCCACATTTTGTCATTAATTAGATTTTCCATGAAATAAATAATAATTATCAGATAAAATAACTGCAAAAACTTTGATGCCACGTTGCATATGTTTGCTTCAAGAAGGTGTCGACATTCTCCCCCCTAGCCTCTCTCTCTCTCTCTCTCTCTCTCTCTCTCTTTCTGCGTTTGTTTTCACCATTTTTCCTGAACTTTCGCTTTTGAACTTCTCTACCTTCATTCTTTTCTGGTTGTTTCTCGCGAATCTCCCATCAAAATTCAAGCTTTGGCTCGACCCGTTAAAGGGTTCTTCGGATTTTCACTGGAATTGGATTTGGTTATTGTAAGACAAAGTTTCTCGTTTCCTTTTTTTTTTTTTTTTAATTATTTTTAAAATATGTTTCTGTTAGTTTCGAGGCCATAGATCTTGAAAAAATGATTTTTTGTGCATAGTTTTGGGTCTTCAATCTGCACACAACATATTTAATACGAGACATTAAGTGAACGAACTGATTACTCTTTTGTGGTCAAAGAAAGTTAATCTTCAAGATTCAGAATTTAAAGCTTATTTTCGTTATATTGCTTTTTCTTTAAAAAAAAAACGAAATATATATTTTTTAATTATTTCTTGATGTTTTTGGTTCTCTATTTCTTTGGTATCAACCGGAGAAATGTGCTTACTACGGTTGCATTGTGGATCAGGAACTATGCATTCCCTTATTTGATTTGAGCATATTCGTGTTGCACATTTGATGTGACTGTAAATACTCTGCTTTGATTTCATCTCTAGATGATCATAATTGTAGGTGTAGTTTCCCATTTGCAAATATGAATCTTTAAGTCAAAAAATTTGTTGCTAATGCACAATTGTCAGCATAAATTGGAATTATTCAGAGTATTAATGAAGTTTAGTTTCAAGATATTATCTGTTTAACATGGTCCTTAACTTGTATACTACATGTTACTCATAACTGATGTAATATCATAGTTTGCTTAATGTATGTAAATTGCTTAGGTTGAATAAATAATGGTTCTACATCAAAGCAATTCTTATGTTCTAACTATACTGTTCTGATTGATGATTTCATTCTCATAACAGTTTGTTTATTGTTGCTGGTATGGGCATTTTATAAAATCCCAGATACCTGATATACTTGGAGCTTTGGATCTGGTCAACTGGTACTTGTTCTTGTAGCTTGTATAATGTGGAAAGTTTTTGATGAATAAACGGATGTATAACAGTTTTTATTTAATATATTTTATGGTTAACTGTTAGAAATGTAAAGATGTTGATTTCTCTGGTAATATATAACAGGCTTTGTAATTAATTGCGAAAAAGATTAAAATGTCGTCTCCAAGCAAGAGGAGAGATATGGATGTCATGAAGTTGTGAGTTTCTTCTTATTATACTTATTTCATATTGACTGATGTTTTCTAGTTACAATGATTTTTGTGTTTTTTTTTTTAATATGTGTGAGCACTGTGAGGAAGAATTTGCTAGTACTTTATTGAAATGATAGGCAATGGTTCACTTGTGTTCTGGGCACTTATTTATACAGTTATGTGAGTGAGGTGCAAATAGACTTCATGAGAGCAAATATTCCATGATTGAAGAAATTTTTTAATCCATATTTGTGGGCAATCCTTTGAAATTCACCAACCTTTCTGGTTACTGTCCTGCTTTGGTGATGTAGTATCCTGTTTTATAAGTAAATTAGATTTGGATTTGATCATCTCATTTCCCTATTTGCTTTCTGTAGTTTTTAATGGCTTTATTCTATTCAATCCTGTTCCTGCAGGTTTAATTTTCTTTTATGCCTTTTATCTAATTCTGCAACTTCAATTTTAAATTTGATGTTCTTTGTGTCACTTCTTAGTGTTGCCTTCTTGTTGTCCAGGATGATGAGTGATTACAATGTGGAGACAATAAATGATGGACTCAATGAATTTAACGTGGAATTCCATGGTCCAAAAGAAAGTACTGTCTCATTGTTCTTTTACTTAGTATGGATTGCTCTTTTACATTTGTTCTGCCCGATATGATTTCTCTTTGTGTGTCTGCTTGCACTCACTTGCATGTGTGTATTAAGATTGTATCTGTGGATGAATTTTTAGGAACATTTCCTACCATTTACCTAGAAAATTTTGTGTGAGGCTCAGCTCTGGGATTTTGAACAGGAAACTCATTTTTCTTCATTGTTTTTTTCATGTAACTTGCAACGATCATTAAATTACTATTTATGTCTTACAGCCCACAGTTCCAATGGAACTGCAATCTGGAGCATGAGAGTCTTTTTGAATTTCAATTTTTAATTTAAAAATGCTAGGTTTTTTTTTTTTTTTTTTTTTTTTTTTTTTTTTTTTTTTTTTTTTTTTTTTTTTT
>JANLJB010004843.1:57648-140865 GCA_026212285.1 Bursera cuneata
AAAATTTTTTTTTTTTTTTTTTTTTTTTTTTTTTTTTTTTTTTTATGTTATTATTATTTTTTAAATACTTATGAGAGTAGGTGGTTAGTGTCCACAGCTGTGCAGTTATTACTTGCTTCTTAAAGTTCTGGAATATTTGATTTAGGATGACTCATTTATGATATATCTAGAAGGATCATATATCAAATTTTTTTGGTTAATTTCACTAATTATTTGCTGGCAAATTTTCAGAATGCTCTTCTTTTGCTCTGCAATCTTTATGACAGCCCTTTTATCCTTCAAGAGTCCAATTTACTGTCCAAACTTTATTCTTTTGTCTTAATATTTCTTATGTTGGATGTACGTGATTCTTTCAGGCCTTTATGAAGGTGGGGTTTGGAAGATTCGTGTCGAGCTTCCTGATGCTTATCCATACAAGTCTCCATCTATTGGGTTTGTAAACAAGATATACCACCCAAATGTTGATGAGATGTGAGCATTCATATTTCAAAAGTAGATTTTTTTTTTTTTAATTCTTTTGAACTTTGAATTTGCTATGAATAGGAAGCTAATTTATTCGAAATAAAAGAAATCTAAATTATTTTAATTGGCTATTTATTGCTTGTTGAGCTCTGACAGTAATTGGTTAGTTAACTGTTTTGGTAGGTTTAAGAAAGTGACTAGACTAATTATTTTCAAAAACCTTTTGATGATATTGCTGGATTTGCTTTGTGTTTTTCGTTAATTGCAGGTCTGGTTCTGTATGTTTGGATGTTATTAACCAATCATGGAGCCCAATGTTTGGTAATCATAAATTTTCAAAATTTCTTATTTTATAGGGTTTAACTTGTTCCCATTCTTATATATGTACTATATTTTTCTTTTCTTGACTGTGGCCATGTACAGGATTCTTGTGTTACAGACAAGCCACTCCTCGATTATGAAACTGAAAAGACTTCTTTAATTTTGCATTTTTAACTTGGATCTATCTCATATATAGCCACTCTTTTTGTTTCTGTAGATCTATTAAACATTTTTGAAGTTTTTCTTCCACAACTCCTCCTTTATCCCAATCCTTCAGACCCACTCAATGGTGATGCAGCTTCACTGATGATGAAGGACCGAAAGCAGTATGATCAAAAAGTTAAAGGTGAAAGTTTTGCTCAGAACAGATCTGTTTTTTCCTCTATAGTTTTGAACAATTTTCAGGGATAATGACTATTGTAACTTCAGTTTTGCATATTAGTAACTTTGAATGATTTTGATACCTTGGCAATGGCACACAGAGAGAGAAATCATCCCTTGATAACTATAGTATCACTGCAACTCCTAGATATTCAGCATTGAAATATTTCCTCGGAATAAGTGGGGACCTCTCAATTGGATTTTTCACTCCATTGAAGTGCTTTTCGGACTAATATAAATCAGGAGAACATATGTTGGCCCATTTCTTAAGTAGATAATTGTATTCTTGGGCATGTATAACTATCTTGAATCTTTGTGGAAACAGAGTACTGTGAGCGATATGCAAAGAAAGAGAATATTGCAAACTCTGCTGCTGAAGATGAGAGTGATGAGGATATCAGTGATGAAGGAAGCGCTTCAAGCGATGATGATATTGCCGGACATGCAGATCCATAATGAGTTGTGGGGTTTGCCATCTTGAATTAAACTACTTTACAAGAGCGGCAATGTACCCTTATTACATGTTCACCTGTTCAATTATATTCTAGTTTTAGCTTGTAATACCCTGAGGGTAATACCCTGAGGGATAAGAGATCTTACCCATCTGAGGAAAATGAGTTGTTGAAGTGAATTTACTTTGTGGGAATGTGAGCTCATGTTGCAGATAAACACAATAAGAAATTGATAAGATAAGCAAATCAAGTATTTCAATTTGACATTCTATTAACTTTATCTATCCTTTCTATCCATTAAGGACTTGTCTTTTTGAGACTTACAGATACTTGGTTGTATTTTCTATTCTTTTATGTTCTTATATCTAATATCTGTGTTATCTTCGGGTTGTGCCTAATCTTCCTTTTTTTTCTGGGAAAAAAACCTACACTTGCTCTGGTGAATGGCTCATCTTTTGAAATAGGGTGACTTATAAATTGCATTTGGTGTAAGTATCAGAATTTCGGATATAATAGAAGCCCTTGAAAATTCAAGTTATTAATTGATGAAGATGAAGAACTCGTAATTAAGAAGCATTGTATGTGGATGGAATAACCTAACTAAAGAGAAGCATCATTAACAGAAAATGTCACGAACTCGTAATTTCAATCTTACTTTTTTTCCCTGGTATGAAAGAGTATGCATGCGTATGTGAAGTTACTTTGAAAATAAAACTTTTTCTAGTAGACCAAGTTTTTTAATTAAGAAATCCGTGCAATTTGCAGTTTGAGAAGTTATAATCCATGCACTGGTATGAAATTGTCAGCTTAATGCTGGATGCCTGCAAGAATGTATTGGCTTTGTTTAGCTGCTGTCGCCATTTCCCATTTTCTGGGAATACTTAAAATTGCATATCCACTCATGTTGATGTTAACAATTAAAATCCATATTTTATATTACTTAGTTTTAAATTTTCATCAGGTTATCTGCCTGAAATTGGCTTGTCCGGAGAATTTCTCGTGTGGACGGTGAACTTGGCGAGCATACCAAATGTTCACTTCAGTTAGTTTTAACAGATCATTGTCATGGAGGGTCCAGATAAATGAGAAAGATCCACTTGTATCATACATGGTAACATTAGCGATTAATATAATGTTCTTGGTATTATCAAGCACCGCGGAGGTGTGAGAAGCCTTTTGAGTTGGAAGTTCACGGCATTAAAAAATTGCTTACGATTTCTGTCCGCCGGCTTCTACTATTCAAATGTTGATTTAGCCATCAACCTCATACTTGCAAGTCCTTGTTAGCCATTACAAAAAGAAAGTACCAAGCCACTTTGTAAATTCAGCCAATTGGCTATCAGGGAAGCATCAGATTTGTTAGTTTCTAGTTGTCTTACAAGTAACTAAACTCGATTCATAAAAGAGAAGCAAACTATAGTCTCATTTTTCCAAAAAGAGGTCTGGTCCATCAAAAATGGATAGAATTTCCATCTGGGTAATTCCAGTTTTGATCTTTCTTCTTCTCCCAAGAGCTAATTGTGAAGTACCAGAAGTGAAGGAGGCACTAGTCCGATTCATGGATAAACTTTCAGCTGGAAATGGGCAAAGAGATCCGAATTTCGGCTGGAACTCAAGTTCAGACCCCTGCAGTGACAAATGGGTGGGTGTAAACTGTACGAGCCAGCACTCTGTTAAAAGAATTGTTCTCGAAGGGCTTAATCTCGGTGGCATCCTTGACGCCAGTTCTGTCTGCATGGCAAAATCTCTGACTGTCTTGAGCGTGAAAGGCAACAACATTGCTGGAACTTTACCGGCAGAGATATCAGATTGCAAACGCTTGACTCACCTCTTTGTAAATGGTAACCAATTCTCTGGCAACCTTCCTGACTCGCTATTACAGTTAAGCAATTTGAAAAGGCTTGAAATATCCGACAATAACTTCTCCGGGGAGCTCCCTGATCTGCCTCAGATTTCAGGCCTGATAACCTTCAATGCTGAAGATAATCAGCTTAGTGGAGGAATACCGGATTTTGATTTTTCCAATCTTGAGCACTTCAATGTCTCCAACAACTACTTCAGCGGTGAAATTCCTGATGTCAAAGGGCGGTTCAAAGCTGACAGCTTTTCAGGTAATCCCGGCTTATGCGGAAAGCCACTACCAAATGCTTGCCCACCAACTCCTCCACCAAAACAGAAAAAGAAACATTCAACTAAACAGGTTCTTTTATTCTCGGGCTATATTGTTATTGGTCTGTTAGTTGTGCTCTTCGTTGCCTGGAAATTTATCAGGAAGAAGAAGCCAAAAGAAGGGAAGAAAGATATTGTAAAGAAGTCAGTGACTTTGGATGCTAGCAAGAACAAGCCTAGTGTCATTTCAAGTAGATTCAAGACTGGTGAGAATAGATCAGAGTATTCCATAACATCTACTGAGGGTGGACTGGCCCCAGGATCACCGCTTGTAGTTCTTTCAAGTCCAGTTCAGAACGGGTTGAGATTTGCAGACTTGCTTCGAGCTCCAGCGGAGTTGCTTGGAAGAGGCAAACATGGAAGCCTCTACAAGGTGACGCTTGACAACGGGGTGATCTTGGCAGTAAAAAGGTTAAAAGATTGGAATATTTCAAATGAAGAATTCAGGAGGAGGATGCAGAAGATAGACAAAGCTAGGAATCCAAGCGTATTGCCCCCAGTTGCATATTATTGTTCCAAGCAAGAGAAGCTCTTGGTTTACGAATTCCAGCCCAATGGAAGTCTCTTCCAGCTTCTTCATGGTAATAATCTCATTCTCCATCATATTACATTATAAAATTAAGAATAAGTAGAATATGATAAATTCATCCGGAGTGTCGGAAGTGTCTATTAGTGGTGCTTAATCGAATTAAAAAACACAAGGGCAACATGTATTAGAGGAAATCTCACAATACTCTAGGTTGAAAAACGTAGTTAGTAATATCGCAAAAAAATTCACAGCAGAAGCCTCTGTGGAATTAGCAGAAAGCCTTGTAATATCACTATAATCAATATGAGCATATATGCTACTAGCTGGAACTAACTACTCTAGAATATAACCATTCATCATCGTTCGAGTGTAGGTTCGCAACATGGCCAATCGTTTGACTGGGATAGCAGACTGGGAGTTGCAGCTGCCATTGCCAAGGCTCTCGCATTCATGCACAAAGAGCTCCAGGAAGACGAAATTGGTCACGGTAACCTGAAATCCACAAACATTTTGTTTAACAAGAACATGGATCCATGCATTAGCGAGTATGGCCTAACGGTAATTGAGAATGAAGACCAATCATTCCTGGCTCAATCCAGCAGCTTCAAAGTCAGTAGTCCGATTGGCATAGTATATAGCGCCTTCAAGGTTGATGTTTATGGCTTTGGTGTGATTCTTCTGGAGCTCCTTACAGGGAAGCTAGTCCAGAATAGTGGCTTAAATTTGGCCAAATGGGTGAACTCTGTGGTACGAGAGGAATGGACTGTCGAAGTTTTCGACAGAGCCTTGATTTCAGAAGGTGCAAATGAAGAGAGGATGGTGAACTTGTTACAGGTAGCATTGAAGTGTATAAACCCTTACCCAAATGAAAGGCCAAGCATGAATCACGTTGCTGCAATGATTGACACAATAAAGGAGGAAGAAGAGAGATCTGTAAGCTCGGAAACCATGATTAGCCAAGGCTGCCAAGCACATGACTTGGAGGAACATGCTTATTGATGTTAAAAGAATTTGCCTTCGTAAATTTTCCTGTTAATAAATATCTTAACAGATTATTAGTTTTAGACATAACCGTTTTTATTTGATTGGAAAACAATTATTGCTTCAAGATTCAAGATTGCATTGTTGTACTTCACTCATGTATTCAACAATTTTCAATATTTTAATGCTCATTGTCTACGTTACCGCAATGTATTATTGGCATCATAACAAGACTAGATTTTTCTATCAAAGATGTTTTTATCTAGAATTAAGGATTTTACTATGAATTCTGCGAAAACTAGATGCAGCTCAGCATTTTTTGCTTCCTATAAGGAAGCATGTTGTTTATCAGGTTGAAGCACACGTCGTGGTCAATGTCCATCTTGGCTGGCTGCCTATGCATTTAAATCACATGTAAAGCAAAATTCTGAAAATAACTAAACCTTTATTTTTTGAGAATGTCACTGTGAACATAAAAAATAACTCCTCTCTAAACATACACAGACCGCAGATTGAATCCTATTTGGATGGTGACACTACATTGTTAGGAGTAAAAGGACTTGACAGAATTTCTTTGAACAACAAAGCAGAAATAACTGACAAGTGACCACCAATAAACCGCATTGTCTTGCAAGTTGGCAGAACAACCTCATTTCTTAAGCCATTGCATTAATAGAAGTCCAATCTTTTCCTAGTTTATAGAAGAAGTTAAGTACTTTTAAAATTAATTACAACACTATGCAGATAGGAAAGTTATTGTGCAAAAGAGAATATGGCGAAGCCTTGTGAAATGATTCCAAGTTTGTCACAAGTGCAAGGAACAAATATCAAAAACTCAGAAAAGACGACAGTGCCAACTACTTTGTTGAAAGGGCATCAACTCTCTCATCAGGGAGAAATGTCAACCATTATAAACCACGAGTTAAGTTATGGTGACCTCTCTTTACTGGGCACAATCATCGATGCATGTAGGTGCCATACCTGGAAGGAAAAGTTAGCACATGTATGCTGAGTCATGAGACCTACCATGCCACCACCATTAGGGTTTGTCGTTTGATGCGTGTTGTATCATCATAGCTAACACGTTTGAATAATTGATCCGTGCTCTTATATATATGACTTATCTAGATTACTATCTAGAAAGTTAAAATTAGCATAATTGCATCAAGTTTAAAGGTATTCTTGTTGCTTAATCATCATCAACATGGCCTCTCTTGTATGAGAAGAATCACAATAACAAATAGTCCATACACTTTTTCAACCAAGATTGATGGAAAATTGCCGTGATTAGAAGGCAATCACACAGGAATATCATTGAAGTTCAATGGAATTTAATTATAATAAAGGAGCCACAGGTGAAATGTGGTGGGGTACCTCTTTAAATTCTTAATCATTCTCATTCCCCATCTTCCTTGCGGGTCTTCTCATTCTTGCTCAACCTTTTCATAAGGTATCTACACCTTATCAAGGGAGGCAATAAGGGACAAAAAATAATTTCGAAGCTTGTTTGGCTAAAAGGGTGGCCACATGTTCTTTTAAATGTGAAAAAACAGTGTGGCTTGTGCAGCAACTTTCAGCCTTGCTTGCCAATTCCTCCGAGCATTTATTCAAGACAAACAAAGCAATAAAAGACTTCTTCTCGATTAAGCCTCATGTGGAGCAAATAAGTTTCAAGACAAAACTCTATCACCAACCAATCGGAGAGTATTGGAACTCTAGTCGGTTGTTTCAAGTGTACTCTTCGTAGCAGAGAGGTCAGTGGCCTTCAACCATAAAATTCTCCCAGAATCATCTACTCTCTATAGTTATCATCTGAAAAGAATTGGATCTTCTCCTGAGCTTCACTCATAGAACATATTCTTATCTCTCACCCTTATATGTGTCACAAAAATCCAAGGCTAGAAAGTTTCATTTTTGACACATTATTTACAATGTCTCAAAATCTACATGAAATGGAGCATAAAGATGGTTTTTTTGTGTACTCACCTCCACCTTCCTCTCCATCATCGACTCCTAATAATATCAAGTATGAAAATGAATCGGCCCCATCACCATCATCACTTGGCAGAATCAGTCCAATACTTCTTTTGATTATAGTCACCGTAGCTGTTATTTTCTTCATATCTGGTCTGCTTCATTTGCTTATCAGATATCTCATAAAGAGGCAATCTTCTTTGCCAATTCATCAATCCAACAGACACCAAGAAACCCCTCATGCTCTTCAAAGATCGCTTCAACATCTTTTCAGACTACATGACTCAGGTCTTGACCAAGCTTCGATAGATGCTCTACCTGTATTCTACTACAAAGATATAATGGGCTTGAAGGAGCCATTTGATTGCGCTGTCTGTCTTTGTGAATTATCAGAGCATGACAAGCTGAGGTTGCTGCCTACTTGCAGCCATGCTTTCCACATTACCTGTATAGATACATGGCTTCTTTCAAACTCTACCTGCCCTCTTTGTAGAGGGACACTTTTGAATTCTGGTCTTTCCGTGGAAACTCCCGCGTGTAGTTTTGATGTTTTGAGGGAGATCTCAAATGGGTTCCAAACAGATGCAGCGAATGGATTTTCCGGTCATCAGAAGCCTGCAACCATGGAAGAAAGTGCTGGTCCAAAGAGGGTTTTCTCAGTCAGACTTGGTAAGTTTAGAAGCATCAATGAAGATAGTAAAGAGGGAGGACAAGGTGAGATAAGTAGCTGGAAATTGGATGCAAGAAGATGTTATTCAATGGGTACATATCAGTATGTGGTTGGCGATTCAGATTTGCAAGTGGCCTTGTCCCGTAATAGTGGTTGCAGTGATGGATCTGACGGTGTTAATGTGAAGCATATCAGAGAGAGAGGAGAGAATGGGAATTCTTTAGTTGATGAGGAAGTTGAAGGGAAGAAAATTAGTAGTAGAACTAGAGGTGAGAGTATCTCTGTTTCAAAGATATGGCTCTGGTCTAAGAAGAGTAGAATGCCGAGTTCTTCCATTTCTCATATGGATGTGCCTTCTTCTCTTTCTTACCATAAGTTTTCCAATGAACTATAGAACTGAATTGGTACGAAAATGGTAAGAACACATAGTGCAATGTATTATTATTACTTTTTCTTTCCCGATCGATTAATAAATACACACTAATCATGTCCTGCTGGTATCCTGTTCTGTAAATCTTTTTTCATAGAAAAGAAATATGCAAATTACTGTACTCTTTGCATTTCTTGTCTTTTGAGTTTTGACATACTTCCAAAATCTTCATCTTGTCTATCAACATACACATATTCATTAGTACTAGTCTTACCACTTTTGGTCCATATTCTCCAGCATGCTGATCCTATTCATAGATGGACCAAGCTAGAAAAAATCAAATTAACACCAAATACTACTTTTCAATGAGCATTATATTTTCTTAACCCAGATGGATACCAAACAGAGGGTACCTCACAACCGAGAGATTTTGCTCACTTTCTATGCTACAACCACCTACTATCTGAGTGCCTAATTGAAATCTGATATGAGAGCTATGATTTTTTTACCATTGTATCAGATTGAATTGGAGTGTAATTGCGTTTAATGGGCAGTGAAGTGAAAATCGGTTTATCGCATTAAAACTAGTCTTCTTAGGATGCATATGCAGGAGGCTAGTACAGTGAAGTCTCACAAACTGGAATTGGATAAACGATGTTATAGAAATAAAGTAGAACTTCCGCGGATGAATGAAGAGTAAAGAGTACACAGAACTGCTGAGCCGGAGCCAACAAATTTAATAATATTTAACCTGTGTTAATTAACTTGAGCGATGCCAATGAATGACTCAGTAAGTCAAGCCAGAGGCAACATTTTAATCTTTCCAACTGGGTTACATGAAAAAAAACAAATTTTGATTGGGGTTTGATTAAATAATTTTTTTATATTTATTTTTTTTTATATCGAATCATATTTAATGTAATAGACAAAAATACTTTCCAGATTAACTCTGAAAATGGTCTTCAATCGTTTGGACGAGCATTTACTCGTCTACCCTAATATGAGCAACTGTTTCTCTGACTTCTATCATTAAAAAAAAAAATCAATTTTATTAAATTTTAAATAACGGGATATTTATTTGGACCCTAAAAAAATTAAAAAATCTATCCATACCTCACCTAAATATAAAACTAACACATATACTCCTAAAGTTACTTGCCGTTACTTACACTTGGCAGATACTGCAGTAAATACTAACCTTCACACACCACTACCAACACGCCGTCTCTCACCTTTCCACCCTCCAACACTACCTCACTCCATTCCCTTTGCTCCTCCGCTCCCGCCTCTTCACCTCCACTGGCCGCTACTTCACCCGCCTTCTCATTAACACCTCTACCTACCGCTTCATCACCACCACCTCCCTACTCTTTCTCCACTCCCTCTCTTCCTCCTCCCTCTACCACGCCTAAAAAGTTTTGGTGGGGATCAGTTCAGTCCACCTCACGCTGCCACCCAGTTTTTCTCTCTGCTCTTTGATTGTCGCCGCTGGCCACTGCTTCACTGCCGACGCCTTCAATTTATGCTGGTTGATTGCCTGTGTTTATTGAAGTTTTGATTCGTGTACGATTTGTGAAGTGTAGCAATTTGGTGTTTTGGTGTTCACGGGATTGGTGAAGTTGTTGATTGTTTGTGTTTATCGGCTGTCTTTGGTGGTTTATTATGATTGAGGAAGTTTGTTTGGTGGTTTTGTGATTGGTATTGTTGTGATATAATTGTTAATTTGTTATTTGAAATCGGTGAATTTGTTATTATGGGTGTTCTGACAGAGAGAGCCACGGTGTGGGTCTCAAACATCCCCCAAACCGTCCTAGCCAAGGACCTTCTCCACTTTCTCGAGACCCAACTCGGCCAGGACTCCGTCTTTGCCATTGAAATACACACGGAACGCACCAACTGGAAGTCACGCGGCGTTGGCCGCGTGCAATTCACTTCCTTGGACTTCAAATCCAAAGCCCAACTTCTCTCCCTCAACCAAAACCTAGTATTCAAGTCCCACTCCCTTAGAATCTCCGAAACCTACGCTGACATCATCCCCAGGCCCGTCAACTTCCAGCACAGAGTAGAAGACAGCATTTTGCATGTGGGGTTCATGAGGAAAGAGGAGAGGTTGTGTGTGCTGGAGACTTGGGAGAGTGTTAGAGGCTGGCTGATGCCTGACAGAAGAAGAGTGGAATTCTGGGCGTGGCAGAAGGACAAAGAAGGATCTGAATGTTGCTATAAGGTGGAGATTTCGTTTGAGGATGTTATGGAGGCTGTTGGGTGTTGTTTGGGTGGTGGTGGTGATGGTGATGGTGGTGATAGAAAAGTGAATGGGCTTCTTCTGAAGGTATGTTGATGTTGTTTTATGTTTGCTTATGTATTGGATGGATATTTTGAGAGAGAATGAGAAAATGTATGGCAATGATTGAGAAAAAAAACTACTTTAGCCGTTTTTCTTCTGCATTCTCTAATTTTATTTTGTTTTCCAAATGTTTGTATTAGTTAGCAAACATTAATGTTGACATAAATTATCAAGTGTATTGTTAATATATGTCTAACCAACGTATTCCATTTGTTTTAATGCTTTTGTAAATGTCTATATACAGGCTTCATTTGTTTATGAAGACAACTAGGGTACATTTCATATTCAAGTAGAGCTTATATATGGAAATAAAGCTTGTAAGACTATAACTTATGAAAACAGAATTTTATCAAGAACTTAGTATTTTTTTTATTGTAAAATATAAGAGTACCTTATGGTAGTAAACTGTCGGAATGGTGTTCTATTATAAAGTAAAAGTTTTTAAATAGTATGAAGGTATTTTTTATGTTTTAAAACTTAAAAAAAAAATGTAAAAAAGACTTTATTAAATAATCTCAAATTTTGAACTTCTCTCGGTGGATAAAGAAAAGCTTTACAAATGTCCTATAAGTCTTGAATTACACCAAACGACCAAAAAGTTTTACAAAAAAAAAAATTAGAAAAGGTTTGTTGGTCATACTGGAGAATGGTTACCAGTTTTGGGAACTTTATTCTATTATTACTATTCATCTTTGTTGATCTATGCCATTTTATTTGTTTTGTCTGATGTCCAAGTATTGTTTCCAGCTCAAGTATGGGCCAAAGGTTTATCAAAAGGTTACTGACTCAAAAATAGCTTCAAAATTCCGTAGTGATCGATATTATTTCTGCAAGGAAGATTTTGACTTTCTTTGGGTTCGCACAACAGACTTCTCTGCAGTTAAGTCAATTGGACATTCAACTTCCTTTTGTTGGGAAATTGAAGAAGGATTGTTGATATCAGATATTTTCTCATGTTTCCCATACTATAAAGAAGACAAGAAACATCTAATTTTAGAGGATGGAGAAGAGTTTTGTTCTACTTCTGAAACAGTTCCACTTGTAAAATGCAGTGCAGTTACTGAATTAGCATACGAAGTCCTTTTCCAGCTCAACTGCCTTGTTCATACTCATAAAATTAGTCTTGCTGCTGTAGATGCTGAATTGATTGAGATCCTTAGCAGTTTAAACATGGAGACTGCTTTAATGATTCTACAGAAGTTGCAAAAGTTGACGTCAACTTGCTATCATCCCGTGTCGTTTGTAAAGCTTCAATTGCATGTCCTTGGGAGAACTTGTAAAACTATCCCTTTATCATCTAACAAAAGGTTAATAGATCATAATGTAATGAATTGCTATAGGGCACTAGTTACTCCATCCAAAATTTATTGCCTGGGGCCTGAGCTTGAAACTTCTAATTATGTTGTAAAGAACTTTGCAGCATATGCTTCAGATTTTATGAGAGTTAGTTTTGTTGAAGAAGATTGGAGTAAGCTTCCTGCAAATGCTCTTTCCACTAGCATTCAGCAAGGTATTTTTGCTAAACCTTACAGAACTAAAATATACAATAGGATATTGTCTATTCTTCGAGATGGAATTGTGATTGGAGATAAAAGATACGAGTTTCTGGCTTTCTCGGCTAGTCAACTGCGATCAAATTCTGTTTGGATGTTTGCTTCTAATGACAAGTTGAGAGCTGAAGATATTAGAGATTGGATGGGATGCTTCAATAAGATTCACAGTGTCTCTAAATGTGCAGCAAGGATGGGTCAATTGTTCAGTTCTTCTATGCAAACTCTCGATGTGCCTGCACAAGATGTAGAAATCATTCCTGATATTGAAGTTAATTGTGATGGTATTAACTACTGCTTCTCAGATGGTATTGGAAAAATTTCTCAATCTTTTGCTAGGCAGGTTGCTCAGAAATGTGGACTGGGTCACACTCCTTCAGCCTTTCAAATTCGGTATGGTGGCTACAAAGGTGTGATTGCTGTTGACCGTAACTCGTACCGAAAGCTGTCTCTGCGTCGTAGTATGCTTAAATTTGAATCAAAAAACAGGATGCTTAATGTAACTAAGTGGAGTGACTCTATGCCTTGCTTTTTGAATCGAGAGATTATTTCCCTCTTGTCTACCTTGGGAATTAAGGATAACATCTTTGAGGCAATGCAACAGGAACAGTTGTGTCTGCTAGGCAAAATGTTGACAAATAGAGATGCAGCTTTGGAGGTCTTGCAGAGGTTGAGTGGAGCTGATACTAAAAATATTCTGGTAAAAATGATGCTTCAAGGTTATGAGCCAGATGTTGAGCCATACCTCTCAATGATGCTTCAAGCACATCATGAGAGCCTTGTGTCTGATTTAAAAAGCAGATGCAGAATCTATATTCCCAAGGGTCGCCTCCTGATTGGTTGCTTGGATGAAACTGGTATATTAGATTATGGTCAAGTTTTTATCCGTGTCACGATGACAAAAGCAGAGCTAGAATGCAAGGATCAGAGTTTCTTCCATAGGGTGGATGAGAAAACATCCATAGTTTTAGGGAAGGTGCTTGTCACAAAAAATCCTTGCCTTCACCCAGGAGATATCAGAGTCCTTGAAGCAGTATATCAAGTGGAACTAGAGGAGAAGGGTTTGGTGGATTGCATTCTCTTTCCTCAGAAAGGAGAAAGGTATAGTTAACTCTTAGAACTTTCATTTTTTATTATTATATTTCGATCAAAATTTTCCCATGCGGTATGTTATGTTTCAACAGGGAACTTTCAGAAGCATTTTATCTTTACTGCCCCATTTGTTATTTTTCCCACAACTAATGTTAGTCAGCGTTATGTAATTTCCATGACCATGTTATTTTAGTTGTAATGCAGTTATCAATTTTAGAGTATAATGTTGTCACTGCTTAGCTTTTTTTAATTTTCTGGTGTTCTGGCATTATGTGTGGTAAGAGATAATTGCCTAGGGCTAAGACTTAATATCTGCAGGCCTCATCCAAATGAATGCTCGGGTGGCGATCTTGATGGAGATATCTTTTTCTTAAGCTGGGATAAAGATCTCATCCCATGTGAAACTGAGCCTCCAATGGACTACACCGGAGGGAGTTCACGTATAATGGATCATGATGTATCCCTAGAGGTAGTTTCAGTCTCAGTTTAAAAAGTTCAATTCTAATCCGGAAAAATAATTGAAATAATATTCTCATTCTTTGAAATGTGCAGGAAATTCAAAAATTTTTTGTTGATTACATGATCAATGATACTTTGGGTGCTATCTCTACTGCACATCTAGTTCATGCTGATCGTGACCCAAATAAGGCCAGGAGTCCAAAATGTCTTCATTTAGCTACCCTTCACTCTATGGCTGTCGACTTTGCAAAGACTGGGGCACCCGCAGAGATGCCTCTGGCACTGAAACCAAGGGAGTTTCCGGATTTCATGGAGAGGTTTGACAAATCCATGTATGTCTCCAATGGGGTATGCGGGAAACTCTACCGTGCGTGCCTTGATTCACTCAAGCAGACAAGGCCGCATGTCATTTGGTCACAGCAGATTGGTGAAGCAAGCTATGATCATGACCTTGAAGTGGATGGCTTCAAAGCCTTCCTTGCAACTGCAGAAATGCACAGAGACATGTATGCTGATAAAATGAGTACATTAATGAATTACTATGAAGCGGAGACGGAGGATGAGATACTGACGGGCAACCTCCGAAATCGGGCGGGATATCTGCAACGTGACAACAGGAGATACACAGACTTGAAAGATCGAATTTTGGTGTCCATTAAGAGCCTACAGAAGGAGGCTAAGGAATGGTTTGAGAGTAGCTGCAAGGCACATGAACATCAACAGTTAGCCTCAGGATGGTATCATGTAACTTACCACCCAACATTTTCCCGGGAAAACATCAACTTCTTGAGCTTTCCGTGGATTTTAGGTGGGATTTTGCTCAACATCAAGTCTGTAAATAGCAAAAAGTTGCCAAACGAACAACTATTACAATAGTGTGAGAATTACCATAAATTTTCTAGTTTGGAATCAATGGTGGAAGATATTAGCACAATTTTATATTACAGAAGCAAAAAGGAATTTAAAAAAAAAAAAAACAGATATACATCGTTATCGTTACACCTTTATTGCCACAAGAAACACCCAAACCAGTATCATTTCCAAACTTTCTAGAGATCTACACGCCAACACTATCTTTATCTTTACACCACTAACAAATTAAAATATTAAAAATAAATTAATTAACCAATAAAATTGATCCAGCTATGAGGTGGCGCCGTCTGCTCACGTCACTGTCAACGCTTGATGTCGTTTCTTCAACAACAGCGTCATTCACGCCAATACCGCCACGTCTTTTCCTCGGACATCCACAGGCCCAGCCGCCGATCTACTCAAAGCGTATCGGGCCGAAAAATTCCGAAACCCGCTGAAGTCATCGTCTTGGTCGTCGAAGTTACCGCTCTCTTCAAAGTTGAGCGAGTAGCTTAAGGGGTCGTACTGGAATTTGCCGTGATGATGACTGTGACCATGATTGCTGTTGTTACTTCTGGTTCTGTTGAATCTCCGGATGAAGGTCTTCCACTTGGGCCCGGCGACGATCTCCGACCACTCCCGGACTTTCTGAAAGGCGGTTACTGCAGGGGTCCACCAGCGGGTTTGTGCATCGAGGTGGGCTGTTGTTCGCGGCCGTATCCGCTCCCACCAGGCCAATCCGACGGTGGAGGATTGACGGGAGTTGAAACATGGGAAACAGAAACAGCAGCGTGTGTTGCGGAGAAGGGAGTTGGATGTTTCCTCCGCTTCCTGGGCCATGACGAGAAACGAAACGCAACACGATGCTCTTTTGTGCGAATGTGACGATTGTTTGCTGTATATATTATCGAGCACAAGGGTGTTTTAGTAATTTCAAAAAAGGGAGTTTGAGCCGTTGGTATTGAAGCCAGAAGGAGTCAACAGTAACGAGTGGAAAACTTTTAGCGGTGGGGTCTACCCTGATGGAGGGTCTAGATGTTTTGATGAGATTCTGATGAAGGGTGGAGATGATATTTTGATAAGGTTGAGAGACGGGGGAATTGGCATTCGCCAGCTGTGTACACCTATTAGTAATTAATGATTTATTTAGACCAACAAGAATGACAACGGAATTATCTTAATCTGAACTATTTTCCATTTTTAATATTGGATTAATTAAGCCACAATCATGGTGATTTGATGAATTAAGTATTGATAGATTTTTAAATCTCTTTTTGCCATTTACTCATAATTATCGATGACTATTGTTGACTGATGACATGGGTCTATCACTTGTCAGGTAAGAGGTTGTTTCATGTTGGCTTAGATT
Source organism: Bursera cuneata (assembly GCA_026212285.1). Classification (NCBI taxonomy): domain Eukaryota; kingdom Viridiplantae; phylum Streptophyta; class Magnoliopsida; order Sapindales; family Burseraceae; genus Bursera; species Bursera cuneata. The sequence continues at coordinate 73,624 of JANLJB010004843.1, forward strand.
CAACCCATGTGGGTACATAAACAAGAATATGCTTATCTGATGCTGACACGTTCAAGTTATATGACATTATTCTCTTGTACGAGACTCATCCATAACCTCTACTTACAGGTGGATTCATCATCGCGATGTTAGTAATTAGTGTCACAATACACTGACAGCTTCAGGGCCTAACTTGCCAAAAATTTAACTGAATCTGTAACATTTATCAACTCTCGGAAGTGCATACCCACCTAATGCTTCTAGTTATTTCAGATCTTCGAGCAAACTTATGCAGAAATAGAAGACCAAAACAAAATCTAACCCGTATTAGATGGTTGCAGATATTTGGTCAGACACCATAAAACTAAGACTCAAATTTCAACAAGATTGCAGAAATGAGCTTTCGCATCTAGATCTAGATATGATACAAAAATGAGTACATCAATTTACAAATTGAAGACCAGATCTCTTATTCTGACAATTAGCTGCACTTGGTGGTGATACAAGAAACACATGTACAGCAATTCAGAACACTGTTGATAGTCCAGATTATTCCTACCACCTAGACGGCTAGACTATGGACTTGATCTAGTCTTTCTGCTTATTTCTCACAATGGCATACAAATCATCAGAGCTTCTCTGTTCAGGTGAGAAAACGGAAAAAAATGGCAATCTTTTTGTGATGTCATGTGATTTCTCCACATACTTGAATAAAATTGTCACAAGTTACCATAAGATCTCTATAACTTTCACAAGAGGCACAATCTTTTAACTATTCAGTCCAACCAACCACGGCCCCCACTCATCATTAAGAATAAAATGCATAATTTTAAGAGCGATCAAGCATAGCAACAACATAAAAGTTCACTTTGGATTTACAGAATTTAATTCAAATATTCAACCAAACATTTTAAAGAACTACAACTAGCTAGGAAAACCAAGCTTTCTTCACAAACCACATCCATCAGTCACCATATTCTAGGAAAACATAACAAAGGCATTAACAGTTCTTGCCATAAAACCAAAGCACATATTGTGCGATACTACTAACAGCTTAACTTCTTTTATCAGCGGATGACAGAAATCTAAACTTAGAATGCAAGAGCTTTTCCAACCTCATCACCATGAAGATTCCAGAACACGTTTCCAGCCTCATCAGATCTCTGAGTATCAATAGCAATGGCACCAAACATTGCTCGGAAAGCACCACAAACAACTGCAGGAACCGAAGAATTTGTCCTGGAAGAAACTCTGATCACTTTTTCTAACCCCAACCGCATCCCATCAACAGCACAAGAAGATTCGACATTGGAAATCTCTGAAATACGACGGTTCAGAACTTTTGGCGACATTTCAATATTTTTACGAAGGAAATGGAGTGACACAGATGTTTGTATCACATTAGCTCCCAAAATGCTTAATGCCCTATTGTTCTCTTCAGAAAACGAAGCATGGGTCATTGCACGGCGAAGCAAACTAATGCTCTTGAAATCATAGCTGAATATGGAGGAACAAAACTTTATAATGAGACTCCATTAGGTTACATGGGAAATTTTCCATGTTTCAAGTTGTTCCAGATGATGCAACTTGTTTGAAGAGAAAACCAAAGCAAGTACAAACTTTAACTCAACTTTGATTTGGTTAAACTAAATTAAAAATACATATAAAAAATTGTACTCAAACTTAACAACGATGATACAAAAAAAAATGTAAGAAAAAATCGTAACTATATTTTTGTACAATTACGGACGTATATAGCCTGTAGGGGAGGCATGTACTCCATAACATTGTAAAGCTATCATTTTTTCTTCTGTTTTTTTCTCAGTAACCAAACAAAGTGAAATGAAACAAAAATAAATTTTCCGAACTTACCCAATTTGTTTCTGTAGCGTTTCTAGAGATGTTTCAAATGGGGATGAGGATTTGAGGTGTAAATTTGCTGCACCAACCTGCAAAACATTAAATAAAAATTGAATATAATTCTTTTCTTTTCTTTTCTTTTCTTCAGTAATTGAGTGAAAAACTAGGGTTTCAGAGACGATGTACCTGAAAAGGAGAGGAGGATATAGAGAGGACGAGAGCCGTGAAGAGGGCGAAGAAACGGAGATACATGTTTGAGCAAGTCGTTGCCTTGTCGTCGAAGTCTCCTCTTTTCTTATTCTCCCAAGTGAAGTGAGAAAAGGCAACGCTACTTTTCCCCTTTCCTTCGTTTTAACAAAGACACTCACAGTGACTGTGTGGGTCTCTTTACTTTCTTCATCTCAGTAACTAATAATATATAATCAAAGCTGTGAAGTCAGACTGTCAGTGTCATAGACTCTACACAGAGATTCCGGGCTGGATTATGCTTCTGTTGTAAGCTATCTTTTAGACCCGGTTCAAGTTTTTTCTGCTATGGGCTTTATCATCTTTCTATTAATGAACAATGAAAGATTGAACAAATTGCCGGCAACATCCCCTTCTTTATCACTCTCTACTTATTTTATTGAAAGGATTATAAGAATGAACAAGAAGAATAGAGACGATTCAAAGTTTACCTTATTTTTTAAAAATTTAGATATTATGATGTCTTATCAATATCATCGATCTCATGAGTATCATATCAAATTCCACCAATCGACTCACTTTTTCTATAAATATGAGCCATCTATATCGTGAACGATAATTAGATTGATGATAAAATTGAATCTTGGGTCGCGAACTATGATTAAATTGATGATAAAGAAAGAGAATTCTTGGTTTAGTTCTCCACCTTAACGAGAGAAAAAATGATTGATTAAATCATATTGAGTCTGACTTATAGTGATCACTTATTAAAGAATGACTCTGGTTATCAAATGAATGAACAACCGGGAACAATTTATTTACGATACTTGGTTAACATTCATAAAAGGCATTTAATAAATTATGAGTTTAATACATCTTGTTTAGCAGAAAGACAGATATTTCTAACTCATTATCAGATAATCACCTATTCATAAACTTCGTGTGGGCTAATCATTTTCATTCTCCATCTCATAGAAAACCCTTTTCCGTCCGCCTAACCCTAACTTCTCTAAAGATATTTTAGTAATATATTTATTCAATAATGTCAAATATCAAAAATGTCGAACATGGGATACAACTATTCAATACCGTCTAATAGCATCCATGAAACACTTGATGAATCATGACACTTAAATTAAAAAATATATATATATGAATTAATTTTCAACAGGATCTCCTAATTTAGATCATAATTAGATCAATTTCATAAGGATCCTTATTCTATTTAACAAGTAATACTCACTCACGTATTTTCTTCATTGGTCCCTCTTATGTATCCTTTCCATCATATTTAACAAGTGTTCACAAAATTCCAACCATTGATAAATGAGTTTTTAGCATAAAAAGGTGTTGTTAACACTTTTCATTTTTCATGATGCATTTATTAGTCTTAGGTCTCTTACAGGTATTTATATTATGAATAGACCAGAATTCTCACGATCTGATTTTGGCCCAAGTAAAATACAATACCATGATTGATGGAAGCCACCACGATATATTTCCAAAGGCTCGTTCATATATGACTTAAAGCGTTCATCATTTTGTGAACTTCTCAAAGAGTAAAAACTAGATTAAGGTATCCCCTGGGCACCGATATATAGATTACATTTGCATACACTACCCAACTCCCGATTTATGCCTAGGACTTATCCTTCCTTTCTGGAAAAGTTAAAAAGAAAAGAAACAGCCCCCACAAAGCTGCATCAGTCACATTCAACCAGTAGTGAACAAAGTTAGTACCAATAACCAACTTCAAGAGAATTAAGCCCCTTGGGTCATGACAAAGAAGAATCATTAGAGTCAGCAACCTATTTCCACCCAACAGTAGCAGCACCATTGTTCTTCTAAACAGCATTTTAAGAACCAAACCTTGTAGAATAAGTTTGCTTGCCGCGTGCAAAGCTTGGCTGTGAAACAGCAGCCAAACCTTGAAGCAGGTTAGAAACATCCAAAATATCATCTAGGTAGTACCTAGCTTTGCTTGGCTTTTGGCCAACTGTGCAAGCAAAGACCTCTGGAGCGCTAGGAAGTAATGAACTATAATTTGATATACTTGAGAACATGTCCTCATCGGATCTATCATCCCCAATGCACAGCACAAAATCAGGTAGCTTCCCATTACTAGTCATTGAATTCAGAACTTTCTCAACAACTACTCCTTTAGTGACTCCCTGCACCATAATTTGCCAAATTAAACCCTTGGGCTGCAACAAAATCGAAAAAAAAGATGAAGGAAAGGAAAAAATGGAAAGCATATAGACCTGTGGCTTCACTTCTACTATATAATGGCCCCTCTTAACAACAACAGGCTCATTAGCAAGAACATTTTCAAGATGATCCAGCAGCTCCTTGGCCTGGCATGAGCCAAAACAAGGGTCAGCATCTTGATGGTGCCACACCATGGCACTTTTCTTCATTTCTATGTAAGAACCATCAGTTGCCTCTGTATATAACTTCATCACAGGTTCTGCTATTCTCTTCCAACCAAAATCTGCAGCTAAGAGACTGGTCTGCCATTTGGAATTCCTAGTCCACCTGCCGGAAAAATTGAAGAAAATCCAAAACTCATGAAACTAATAGAAGGTATTAGATAACCATTTGAATCAACAAACAGCCACTCACTTTGTATATGTAAAAAGATTCTACTTCCATCATATTAAAATAAAGTAGTGTCCTTGAGAAGACAATATTTGTATTTGAACTAGGCAGGTGTCTCATTTAAGAAAGGGAAATTTCGGTTTCTAGCAAAGCAGCAAATTCCTGACGCCAGATATCAGTATACAGTGACAGTGAGAATACCTTACAAAGTATCCATGCTCCGCTGCTATACCTAGATTCTCGCATAGATCAAGACACTCACCCAGACAGTCTTTGCCCCTACCACTAACGATAAACAGAGTGTTCTTAGAGTCACTGCAAAGTTTGTTCAGAATAGAAATGACATCACAACTGGGGGTTTTAACAATGGAATTTTGGTGCACCACTGTGCCATCATAATCTAAGAAAATTGCCCTGCCAGATGATCTCTTATATGCAGGAACAATATGCTCAAGGGAGAGTTTCCTAAAACTTGGAGGAAGTGCTAATATTCTGTAATTCAAACCAAAGCCCATGCCCCAACAGCGTTTACTGTAATGATCTTTGCATGCTCGTTCCAAATCCAGCAGAAAACTGTGCGTCCAATAGGCCACATCATGAGAGCTAATATATCGATAGTGCTTCTCATGCCGCAACTGCTTCTCTATATTTGGCATAGTGATGGCCTCATACAGTGCATCAGCTACAGCATCAATATTCCAGGGATTGATCCTAATCGCCCCACTTAGGGATGGTGAGCAACCTATGAACTCTGACACAACAAGTGTACTTGTACGTTGGCACCCAGAGGCAATTTCCAAAACTTCATCCATTTTTGGAGTTCCCTGCCTACAGACAGTATACTTGTATGGCATTAGGTTCATACCATCCCTCACTGCATTAACAATGCAACACTCTGCCAAAGCATAATAGGCAGTCTTCTCTTCAAGAGATACAGGTCTGTCAATCAGAACCACAGGTTCATAGCCTGAAAAACCATATTTTTCATTAATCCTTTTAGTTGTCATATATGTCTCCCTTTTTGCTTCCTCAACATCTTTCCCTGTGCTCCTTGCAGGATTTACAATTTGAAGAAATACTAGTTTTCCCCACAACTCTGGATGCTGCTGCAAAAGCTTTTCCAAGGCTAGTAATTTCAAACTGATACCTTTAAATATGTCCATATCATCAACGCCAAGCATAAGCAATTTTCCCTTAAATTGATCGCGGATTTCTTTAACCTTGACAGAAGATGAAGGCTGATTTAATGCAGATTCAAGTCGGCCCATATGAATCCCGACATGCAAGATCTTTATGAAAATTGTACGACCAAGATACTCAAGTCCAATATAACCCCGTTTTGATTCATAGTCCAGGCCTAGCATCCTACTACAACAAGACAGAAAGTGTCGAGCATAATCAAATGTATGAAAACCAATTAAATCTGCATTTAGCAGTGCTTTCAAAATTTCAATTCTGACAGGCAGTGTTCTATATATTTCTGAGGAAGGGAATGGGCTGTGGAGGAAGAATCCCAGATTAATTCGATTGAAACGCTTCCTCAAGAACAAAGGGAGAATCATAAGGTGATAGTCATGAACCCATACATAATCCTCTAAAGGATTTACAACCTCCATGACCTTATCTGCAAATATCTTATTAGCAGACACATAGGACTGCCACAGAATTCTTTCAAAGCGATTGCCATAGTCCGGGCAGATGGGAAGCATGTAATGAAAATGGGGCCACAAGTATTGCTTACAAAACCCATGATAGAACTTCTTCTGAATGTCAGGAGGAAGAAACGTGGGCACACAATTAAATTCCTCAAGTAGAATCTGGGCAACTTCTTCTTGTTCACTTGAATCTACATCAACCTTAAGAGACCCCACATAAAAAACCTCATCAGATGAGAAACCATCCTTCATTTGCAGTAAAAGTGAATCCTCATCAAAACTAAAGGACCATCTTCCAGATTTCAAATCTTTCTGAGCATGTAGGGGAAGAAAATTTGCCACAATAATCTTTTTTGGACGGCACATAGATGAGGAATCATCTGAATTTCCCTTGTCACCGGTATCAGGTCCTGGAACAACCATCATTCGTGGAAGATCTCTTGGAGTTTTAGGAAGACTAAACATGTCACTAGATGCTAAGTCTACCAAGCTTATGCAAGATCTTGACACCATGACTGCTGATGCAGACCTTATACATGCAAGTGAAGTAGGAACAATATGTTTTCTACCAAAAATATCTTCAAGGACATAGCCAAAGTATTGAGAACCAGGGGCCTGGAACTGGAGGAAACAAGGACTGTTACATACCATGCAGAGGACATTGCTGATCCTCAAACATCAAAAGTATTCTAATAAGTAATAGGACTTTTATATTTTTCTTACCAAAAAGCTCTTGAAAGAAGCGACCAAGTCTAGAGAAACAAGTACCTGCAGCAAAAAGAGAACCAAGACTGTTATGTCTACTGAGTTCAAAAAATGCTGACTCTCAAATCCTGAAAGGTTAATAACAAGATACCTACATGAATGACTATTCATTCTAGACTATAAAATTTTTCTTTTTTGGTGCAGCAACAAATCCCTCTCAATTTTGTCTTTGAACCAGTTATAGTTAACAACATCCCCAAATTTAAGGAGATAATAGAAGCAAGACAGGAAGTTCACAACTCATAAAAGCAGAGTGCCCTCCTGAGTAAAATACCAGCAAATCATGAATGCAGGTCCCTTTTTGGTAAGGAAGTCCAGAATCAATACATGTTTGGGAAATGTAAAGAAATGATCTAGGAACATCAAGATATGAAATGATGAGCATAAAATGCCTAACTGCAACTAACATTGAATAGACTGGATGCCAAAATAAACTTGAAAAAGGTATAGGTAAAATAGTAGGGAAAAAGCCGCAGAATCTCTATGAACTACAGATCCTTCACAAGAAGGGGGAGCCTTTCAAGATTTTTTCCACAAATCCTATAACTCAGCACTACATCTGTACAAATCGATTTTTCTGTTCTAATTTACAAACATCATAATCCTACAATTCAAAATGAAATACCCATATGATTCTTGACATCAAGGTCTCCAAAAAGCTAGGGACAATATATGCAACAGTTTCATAATGATAAATAGATTTAAAAGAATAAAGTCCCAATAAAGACAAATCATCAAATAGTAGCAAGGAAAAGCATCAATCACATAAGCAAGAAAGAGTAGTTCCAGCATGAACAGTTACCAGATTAAAGTAGTCACAGAGACATTTAAAAAACAAGTAAATGATCTAGCAGCTTCTCAAAACTAACTCATCAGCAAAGACTCCATCCAAGAATCCATCATCTATTTCACCTCAATCTTTTGACTCTTTAAGTAATGAGAAACATTGGAAATTTATCATTGGTAGCCTCCTCATATGAACTGAAAAGAAATATTCTTCTAACCAATAAGGAAGTCAAAGTAATCTCTATCAATATAATATAATCACACGAATCTGTCCCTCAATATCATTCATTTACAGCAGTCATTAAATCATCCTATCTAGCTTCTTATTAGAGCAGGGTGAAAATATTACCTTATTGAATTAGATTTGTCAAGACAGGTACTTCATCCTTATCTAATTGTTTAGAGATGTCCTCAATCCAAAAGAACATAAAAAGGAAAATAATACATGCAACAAAAAAAGTTTTCAACAACTTTAAAGAAAACTTTTTTTCTCAGCAAAGACAGTTTCTCAGAAAGCATAAATTATTATTAAATCAACTTTTCTGTACACTGAAGGAAACTCAAAGAAGAAGTTTTTTATTAATACAGTATGTATATAGTTAGTGAAGAAATAATCTTCTATCTCAAATAATTTGTGAAATCCCCACTCAAAGCATACCAAGTGTGTAAGTAGTTGCAGAGACAAATTTTATCCTTACCATTCATCCATTGGTTTGACTTTATTTCAAAATTCTTCAAAAAATAATTCTTTGCATCAGCCTGTGAACTGATAAATTGCATGTCACAAAATCTTTATGGTATATTTTGTATATATGTGTGTAAATTTTTTTTTTTTTCCTTAAATGAGTGGAGAAATTCCTATGAAACAAACAGGGCTGCAGCCTGCAAGAAAACTAGGCTCTCAACATTTTTAAATGCCGGTTTATATGCAGCATCGTCTTTTTTTTTTTCTTTTTTTTGGCTTAGAAAAAAAAAATCACACAGAAATAAACTTAGAATGGCATTATTAATCAGTTAAAAACACCTGGATGTGCATTAATATGAAAATGTAAGATTAAAAAGAAAAAACACAATAAAAGAAATAAAGAGTCTCGAACTTCAAAGTGCTTCTTTGACTTGTATTTTCAATAAAAATAAGCTTCCAAAGGAAATGCCTATTGTTCTTCCAAGCAAAAAATTATGATGATCCTACATAAAGAAAGCAACTTGAATATACAAAAAGCTCAAGGCTTCATCAGACTCAGATCTCAAACTTCTCATACATGTACATGTAAAGACATGCAAAATAGATAATATAAACTCAATACGTTACCCAAAGGAATTAAAACTGATATCAAAGCAACAGGGAAGCACTGAGAAGATTCAAAACGATCCAGCAACTGAACTCATATCAAGCTTTTTGATAACACTAAGAAGCAAGCTTTCTCTGCCAAAAACATTAAAAACAAAACAAAAAAACTCAGCTTGGATGTTCATAACTCATAGAAAAGGCAAAACAAAACTGGATTTCTTTACCACCCTGAAAATGAGCATTACTCTTCCTACACTTTCCCACCAACCAAACGTATCCCATAACAACCAAAATGCTATAAACACTAAAGAAACAAAGAAAATGGAACGAACCCCATATAAATGAAGAGCAAAGAGCTGAAAAACAAACGTGAATAAACACTTACAAGATGAAAATATATACGTGCATATACATAGAAGAAGCTGAAGAAAGGAGTAGAGTATAGTACTACAGCGTTAGAGAAAGGAGATGAATGAATAGATTAGATACAAAGAAGAGAGGTGAATGTTAGGTTCAGAACTGGTGAGATTTTTGTGGAGTTTAATGGGTTTCTGGAACTGACCGAACCCAACAAAAGTGAAACAGAAATAAAAGAAATGAAAATTTAAGGTTCCGTTTGGTGCTTGTTTGGTGCTTGCTCATTCAACAAAGGAAGCTCTCCAAAACTTTACAGGACAAGAGGAGAGAGAGATAGATTAAACGTAGAAATAGAATATAAAAAGTCAAAAAGATTGAAGAAATCCAGACAGAAAAGGCTCTGTTTCTACAGTTAGATTGCAAGGCCAAGTCTAGTTGGTCTTACGTTATAATCTTCTCCTCTTTTGCCCCTCTCTTTCCTTTTCAATTACTCTTTCTGCCCGTTCCCCTTTTTTTACTTCACGGTTTTAGGTCAATTTCACCAAACCATAATAATCTAATCTTTTCACCAAATCGGATATTTTTACTAGTTTAATTAATTAAAATCCAATACTAAAAATAACTAAAATTATAAAGATGATTTTATAAATATTTTAATTTTTAAAAAAATTTAGATACAATGTTTACAATCCGATCAAATCGATCAATTGTCTTAATCTACTAAATACAAGAGTCCAACGGCTCAATAATTAAAAAGATAACATTTAACGTGATTTATGATATGAATAATTAATTTTTTTAATGATTATTTTTTATATTATCCACTTATTTTAGTTATTTTTATAAATACTCGTAATTAAAATTATTTACCCATTTTCTTTCTATTTTTTGTTTGATTTAATTTCAATACTTAAAAATAATAGTAAAAATTTATAATTCTAATTAAAATTTGACGTATCTAAAAAATATGCCTAATATTTTGGAAATGCAATAAGATGATGACTTGTAAATTGTAGTAGATAGGAATGGTCTCTTTCAGAAAGATTTTGGAAAGGGAGATGAGGAGAGGGACAAGATGAGCTGTACGTGAAGGAGTAACAGCTAGCGGGAGGCGGAAACGAAAAGAAACGAAACAAACGAGCACTTCAACGGCCAAACGGAAGGGAAACGGAGGGCAGTGGATGTTAAAAAAAGGAAGAGAGAGAGAGAGATACTGAGAGCGTGAGCGGACAGTGCATGCGGCTGCTCGACCACGCCACTTCGTGAAGTCCAATCTGGCATCCATCATTTTGGATAAGAATCCCATTTACTTCTTTGTACATTCGGATATGTTTCCATCTTATTATTTACTAAAGTTGCCTTTCCTTGTGCATGTAAGCACCCGACAAAGCAACGATGCCCAATTTACTCATCCTTATCCTCACCTCACCACAAATTTTTATTCATTTCTTGATGTCCGAGCCTTTCTTTGGTCGGTTTCTAATTTTTCAAATTAAGTTCCAAGAATTATTAATGAAGTTCAAGGGTGAGCACAGGGAATAGGGTAGAAAAGGATAAAATGTGGGGGTATTTCGGTAATTGCAGAAGTCGATGCGGATAAAATCCAGGGGACAGGGATGAGTGAAGTTGAAAGATAGCGTCCCGTTCCTCCCCAACGGGCCCAACTCCTTCCATTTTCCAAATCCTAAATTTTCTACCCACAAAATCGTACGGACAAACATCTTCCAACAAACGCCATGCTTTATTTTATTTTATTTTTTTTACTTTTTTTTGCTTCAGACCGATTCTTCATTCTTTGTCTTAAAAAAAATAATAAAAAAAAACTTGCCCGATGGGCCCCGCTGTACCTACAGTACTTTCCACGTCATCCCTACGCCGCATTTCTGTTGGTTGTTCGTATCCACATCAATCCATTATCAGCACCGACCCCACTCAGATTTTTCTATTTTGACATGTGGATCGCCGTATCCGCATCCTTCATTTCTCCTATTACGATGATGACTTTGACTTTTTTTCTTTTTTCTTTTTTCTTTTTTAATATACTCTATCACGTTTATTATTTATTATTTATGAGTTAAAATCTTTCCAGCAAATTTAAATTTTTAATCATTAAATTTGACTTGTTGAGTTTAAATCTTAAACATTAAATAAAATATAATAAATACCTGAAAAATATTAATTACCCTATTATAACTTAATTTTATTCATTTTTTTCTATAAATTGTAAATTTTTTGGAATATAATTAAACAAAAATAATAAGAAAAGTAAAGTATATTATCTTCATTTTAATTCTCCACTAAGCATATGTTAGCCACTAATTGAGAAAAAATAAGTGGGGGAAACAAGAGACACCAAGCATGCTTTATCTTTTAATACACTTTAAATTGTCTTCGAAAAGGCGGCAGTGATAATTCCATTTTCTCAATTCTTACGACATAATCACAACATAAATGAAATTACTCCACATTCTTCTGTTAATCATGGTGTGTTCATCCAGCATTTACTCTTAAACCTTACAAGAAAATTTGATTTATTATTTTAAAATTTATAATTATGAAGCAGTATTAAGCCTTAATTAAAATATTAATTTAAAAAAGAATAATTATCATTGATCATCTCTACTTTTTTTTTTCACTTATATAAGACTTTTGTCTTTTTTATCTTCTTTCGTCTTAAAATTTAAAAAAAAAATCTATTTTCAATTCCTCTAGTTAAAAATTCTGTTAATTAACATCTATTAACTTTCATATTTTAATAAATTTATCATTTTACCCTTACTAACATATATAAAAAAAAAAAACTCAATTTTTAAAGGATAATATTAAATTAAATGACTAAATTACTTTTAATACATACTAACATATATTAAAATTATTTTTTATAAATAATATTAACACATATTGGTATTTATTTCAATGATAATTTGGTTATTTAATTTAATATTATTCTTAAAAAAATAGTTATTTTTTATATGTGTTAGTATCGTGTGAATGAAAAGAAAAAAAAGATTAGGGTGGATAATATAATTACTTTGGGGGATGGTAGGTTTATTACAATATTTGACTTTTGGTTTGACCAAACGGAAACGAAATGAGGAGATATTAGCTTTGCATGGAAAGGGCGTGGGACCCCGCATTATCCGGTGAGCGTGTTCGACGGAGGGGTGTCGTGGGGAGAGGGGAAGGGAAAGGTGGGTCCTCTCTGAGTCCTTATCCGTTGAAAGACTAAAAAAGAAAAAAGAAAAAAAAAAAAAATTAAAAGAATAAAATTAAGTTGAAGGAGAGGGGACGAGATGTGGGTCCCCGACAGAAATCCACGAATGTTCTTTCTTCCCACGATCTTGCTCTTATCCCTTCGTTCCGATGACTCGCCAATACTTAAATTTATATGTCCCTTTGGAATTGTGTTTTGATTTAACCCTCCGTCTAGAGAGAGGAGAGAGAACTACAACGACTTCATCTTCGTTCAAATAGTATTCATCCTTATCCAATTATCTACACAAATTCAACACAAGTAATTAATTGTACGCTCCCCCTTTATGAGTTTCAGATTGGCTAAGGTGGTTGGTGAATTAATATAATTAAATATTTTTTTATTTTAGATATTAACTATTGGTTACATTGATGAATGTCTATAGAGTCATCAACCCAAACAGTGAAGTGACATGATAAATTTATCACACGTAAATTGTTTCTTTCACATAGATGACGGTACCGTATAATTTGGAACAATGTTATAATTAGGTGTTGAATTTAGTTGTGCGTGATGGGCCTAGATAGATTGGGTTTTGTTTGATAAAAGCCCAGTTTACGAAATTTTATTCAGATTATGGATTCCATGTGATCCATTCCATCCCATGAATACAATGGTAAGCACTGTATAAAGTTATAACACAAACAACAGCCAGATCGGACAAGGTTTAATGACGGCTGAAGTCTATTACAAGATTCACATAATCAATGTTGATCCCCACGTGAATAGTATATCCCAACAGGGACAAAGCATCTATAGCTTATGTTTTCACATTTCGCGTGCTGGGCCGGCTGTTACTGTTTTGCGCCAACTACAACATCTAAGAGAGGGAATAACAGTCAACCGCCTTTACCAGCAAACTCCCAACAGTCTCCGTTGCTTTAGAACACCGTTTTTGCCTTGAATTCACTCAGTTCAGATTATTAAATATCAAAAATTGTTTGTTTCTTAAAAATAAAACCTTTTCTGGTCAATAATCAATTACAAGTTTGATTTTTTCTGCCCAATTGTGCAGAGACGTCCTGAAAACAGCGAAAGTTGTTTGGTAAAGTAACGATTTTTCACCTTTTGTGTTGGAGTTTCTGTTGCAGCGAGCGCGGGAATCATCCTCCACCGGAGCCATGCCAGGGCCAGGTCCGCACATGATGTACGCGATGGGGTCGGGGCTGGCGCTGATGAGAGCTTCCAATGGCAGGTTCAGTCCGCACCATACCTTGACATATACCATAAACGCCTTCTTTGGACCCGACATCGGCTCTTTCTCCGAATGGCTCGGCTCCTTCTTCCCTTACTCGTTTGGCTGGGCGCTGGAGGATGTCATTCACCACCCATTTTACTATTGTTTAATTCTTGGCCTTCCTTTGTGTGTTTTATACTCTTGGCTGTCCAGAGTTTTGCTTCATAGAGGCGTTCTGGATTCGTTTTCTGGGGTGAGTTGAATTGTCTATTTCTTGAAGAACCGAGTAACGTAAAGCATGTAATTGGATCATCTGGGTAGCTCTGGTTTTTGGTTAAAATCGATTAAGGCATGCTGAGTTGAGTTGGGTAATTGTGGTGAATTTGAGATTTAATTATAAGGGGTTTATCCTTTGTTTAATGAGAATGTTATGGAAAAGAGAGAGTTTCTTTTATTGAAAATATTGGTTTGTTTATTTACAAATATTTATCAGCATGAACTGTATTTTATCATAATCACTATCTTAACAACTAATCTAATTCTGTTACTGACGAAAACTTGGAAGCACTATGATACCAGTTACTACTATAAAAGCTTAGCAGGGTTGTGAATATTTTTCTGATGAGATTAACTTGATTTATCAATGTTGTTGCGCTTAGTGTTATCTGAATTAACATATTTTTTATATTGAGTTTTTTTTTGGGCTATATCGTGCAGGTGCCCCTTTCAAGGAGGCAATGCTTCTTGTTAGTCTCTGCTGGTTCTTTATCTCACTTTTTTCTTGACCATTTATTTGAGGTAAATTCTAGTCATTTTACTTATTATTGGTAAGCATTTTTCCATGTATGGCTACCGGAGATACATGAAATTGTAGTGTAAGAACCGTTCACCTTTATTGCTTTCATTCTATTTTAGTTTTATTTCTTTGTATGTATGCTCTTGAATTTGTAAATATTGCCACATGCAACAGTTGTTGTTTGGAGTCAATTTTCTTCCTACGTTGTTTGCAGAGAGACTTCTGTTTCTGTTATTAGGCTTTGGGAAAGATGTGGTCAACTTTGGAGTAGTAACCGTTGTTATATAATTTTCTCATGATTATCATAGACAGAGATGAAATTTTAAGTTGTCTATAACTATTGGAACATGGGCTCTGACTTTTGTTTAGTAAGGGTATCGATAAACTAGCTATAGTTTTTCAGAAGAATTGCCAAAGACGGATTTCTGGAAACTGTTCTCTCCGAATTTTATTTGTTGTTAACAGTTTGCAATTTAGATATGTCTCTTCCTTCTTTTTCTAGGAGTATAAATGAATGAATCCACAATAATTGTTAGGCCGCAGTTTTATACAAGTGGTGATGGATGTACTTTTGCTACAAATTTTAGACAAAACCTATTATTAAAACTCATTATGGCATGTGGGAAATTGAGGAAATTTAGTTTAATGCTTTTAGGTTCTTATTTTGACAAATTACCCTGTATAACAGCGTACGCCTGGAAAGACTGCATTGCTTTCGAGAACCTGATAGCACATAGCAGGGAATTTCCTTAGGATAAGATTCTGTTTTTAAAGAAACTACCCTTATCTTTGATGTAAGACATCAAGGGAAGTAGGTTTAAGCTTTTTTGGCTTGTCTGATACCTTGGATTCTCAACACTGCAAAGAAAAAGCAGCCACCTACCAATGGAAAGCCAAACTGTGAATACTTGAACATCCTCCTTCTCTCTTATCTCTCTTGCTCTCTATTTTTGTTTCATATGTTATTGTTCGTGCAAATTATTTTGTTCCTATATTGATGGATCAAATATTTCCAATTGTATAGGAAAATGGTCATTCATCAATGTATACTTGGATATTAGGCACTGGTTGGTGGAAGAATCGAGCACCTATCAATCCAGATGCTGTTGTTGTAGTCAGCTTTTTGTGCGCTTGTTTAATTGGTGGCTTCATATATATAAACAGGTATCTGTTTTTGGGATATCACAATCGTCTAGTTTTATTCCAGACATTTATGTGGTTATTTACACAAGTTTCTTGATTATTTTGGCATGCAGAGTAAAGCCCATGAAGTTGGCTAAAGATCAATCTTATAAATCATTGAAACTTATTTTGATTATAGCAAGCCTGTATTGCTTATGGTGTGCTAGCCAGATATACTGGGTTAATCCTCGTCGAGCAGCGGTAGGTGAAGAGGCTGATCTTGGAATTCTCATATTTTTGGCCATTTATTTCTTTCTTCCACACTTTTTGTGTATTATTTCCATGAATCCCCGAGATCTTGAAGTGGAGCAACTTCCACTTTAACAATATTACTGTCGTGAGGTATGAGAATCTCTCTATTCTTCCAAATTATCCTATGGCACGCTAAAATTTTAGGTTGCGCTAGCAGCCTTTCAATTATGAAGCATTAATCGCCTTGTCTTTTGTAACTCTCCTAGATTGATAGTTTTTAAGTATTATCCTTAGATTTGTGGCTTGCCATATTTTTTTTTCCCAAAACCATATTGGAATCCAAGAATAATCGGGTTCTAACGAGTAAAGATACCATATTGGAAGAAATGAAACCCATGAATTATAAAATCAAGCTTAATTCAACTCATGAAAACTAGTTATCTTAAGTGAGGGTTGTTGGACATATAAAAGGGTCAAGATTCACATCTTTAACCAATGTGGGTCAATACTCAATACTAAACAATAACAAGTATTGTTTTGATGATTTTTTTTATTATTTTAGTTTAGAATGAATACATGTATTAAAGAAATGAAGATTTCATAGTTCACATTCTTTATATGGATTGAGGTCTCTATCACATATTTCCGGGTTGATCTGTTTTCTGGGGTAATGAGATTGGAATATAAGAATTTCTAGAATCGTGTATGAAAGCAGGCGATTTGCAGTGATGATGTGGAGCATAATATAATATATAAATCTCTTTTGCAGTTCTTTCATCAAGGCCATCTTTAGATGGAGAGAAAATGTTTCATACATTCATTGTATGTACATCCCTCTAATTATGGGTTAACGTGCATGCATCTAATTGCAGGGCACAATTGAAGGGACGCACTGTATAGAAGATTTCTCTTAGATGAAGTGGTCAATGTTAAAAGCTAAAGGGTTTTGTTCTGGATGCCTCCTAATTTGATTACTTTAATTGCACAACTTTGTATCCTTTGCATAGATCTTTGTCAAGTGGCACAAAGATTCACATGACAAAGATTGCTATAATTATCTAGGACAAAAGCACAGAATGGAGCCGTACGTATTCATCAGTATTTCAGACTTATGTGATCATTTCAAACCTGAAACGGACAAGGGTAAAAACAAATGGAATAAAATGGTTATCCTGTTACTATGCCGATGGTATCACTAAGTGCACAACAAATTTTGGAACCAATCCCGTGCATTGCATAAAGATGCCATTGCCGGACAGACTGCAGCAGCGTGCATCTGCAATGATAACATAGCTAAAACAAAGCAATAAAATTTGAAGCGCAGCAAATGATTCTCTGTATTCAAAGGATTTGTGGGGTACTTAAAGGATACTGCTGGGTCCTCAGTGGAGCGAAAAATATAATAAAAACTGACCAATAGCAAAGCGTACGCTAACTTGAACAAATTTATAAGAATGCCTATGCGATGAATAGACGATCAACAGAAGACAATCTAAAATGCTCTAAATTTTCAAAATTACATTTTCCAATAGCAAATCGGAAGTCTTTTGAAGCCTACAAGGAATTTTGCCTGTTTGACTGATTTTCCTTTTTAATAGGATCAATATTAAAAATTAATATACCATTAATGATATAGTTTACTTACATTAATCACCGTTTTGTCAAGTTTAATCCACAAATTAGGATCCCCCACTCGTACGGAAGAATGACGAGACATTTCTAGCAAGATAGCGCCGTCTCCCCCTCCAACGAGCAAAATCTGAAGAAACAAATGACATGCAAAGAAAATGAGTTTGAAGTTATACAAGTTTATATATATGTACACTAATTTATGATCTTGGTTGTGACTGAGAAAGGTATTACAGAGACCTTCTTTGGGTTTGGAATGGAGCAAAATGGAAGGTGAGTGACCATTTCTTTATTTGTATGCAAACTCATCCTTTTCAGGGAGTTTAATTTAAGGGATCCATTGATAAAGACGACAACCTTGCATGTTTTCATGACTATTGACCACACAACAAATGTTAACAGCTATTAGAATCCACCAAAACAACTATTATGGAAGCCCATAATTAAGAACCTGCAACACAATAAGTTCCTGGAATTTTACTCTCCATGTATCCATCTTATACAAGTGTGCCTCTCCTGCAGATCATGACTAAAAAAAAAAAAAAATCATTAATGATCAGCATATATATATATATATATATATTTATGCAAAATTTTTAAAAGTAGATAACCGATCCTCGCAGGATTTTAACAGAACTAAAGTGCTTCTCCACTTTTGTAATGATATCAAATATAATGATTGGTATGCCATTTGCATGCTTTCAGCTTTATTAAATTCTCTTCCGTCAATATGCATGGTCGACATTAGACAATCACCGTTGTAATTTTATGTAAACACGTGGTCTTTACAATATCATCGATTCTTTCTGCATGCAGGAATTCTAGATAGGGCTGGGCCATATGCAACGAAAATGCAATATTCGACAAGATATGTATCATCTCTCACTGTTTTCTCATCATAACATGCCATTAATGGACCCTCAAACTAATAATTAATAATTAACATCCCTTAATATATATATATATATTCTTTACTTACATTGACTGGGAATAATTGATCAGCAAAAAGCAACACGCAGCATTTGCACCTGCCACGAACTACACTTTTCCTTCAACGAGATCAATCAGATTGTCCAGATGGCGGACGAAGCTGTGCATGGCGAGTCGATAATTGATTGGGGCAGGTCCTCCATGCCCCACTGCGGCTTTGTCGTCCACCAAGTTGCAAGCTTTTTGGTAGGGTCTGATGTTTTGTTTACTAATAATCACCTCCACGACTAGGGCTTAATTTTCAAGATATTGTAAAGGTTGTACTCTTGATTTAAAAGTGGAGCACGTTAATCCTGAATTGTCCATCTCCATCTCCTCAATGGCTAGTTAATTACAGTGTGTGAATGAGGCTAGGGTTATATATATTTGCCAAAACTTACAACACTATATCAATTAATAGAGGGCATATTTAATTGATCATGCTACCATAACATGAAGTTTAAATAATATTATATATATAAAATCTTCTATATAAAATAAATAATAAGATTAGTATATGAAAGTCAAAATAATAAATATTAATAAATAACGTAACATAAAATAAATAGTATCATATTACTTTGTATTCAAGATTTTATATATATAACATTACTCATATGAAAGAAGGTTCATTTTTTATATTAAATTTGGTAAAATTATCGGTTCTTGATGAGAACCATTTATAAATTATACATGAGAAAATAATTATATATAAATATTTGTAAAATAAATTACAATACAATTAGGAGACGTTTTGATAGTAATTTTCAACTATTATATTGTTAATTTGTTATATCGATTGTTACATATCATACAAATAATTTTAAATTGTAAAAATTATAACTTTTTTAATTTGAAAAACCATGGCCCAAACCGTATTCCGAAACTTAGAGAAGCTCTTCCACACCTCTTGGAAGATAATACATATAAATTACCAGAGATTTCTAATCCAGTGCAACCTCGAGGACATGTCTAGTCATGCTTCAACTATCATGACAGACCGGTCTTGTCTTGCACACCTAATTATATGCATGCGATGGATATTAATGACTATTTGGCCATCAATTTCTTGAATTCTCAAGAAAGTATGCTTTGCCTGGTCAACACCAACACAGTTTAGAGTTTTACAAATGAAGATCACATGTTCTTTGAATTTGATTAATAAAACAAAAAGCGATTAATTCAGCCGAAAAGTTTATCGACAAAAAATGAGATGACGATTTTTGAATGTAGACCTTGCATGGTGAAGGGACCACTAGCACTTATTATTGAACATCGATCGATCCAACTTTGTTTTTCCATTTGAATGGGGAGAGACCCCGTTTGCAGTGCTATGGTCAACACTTGAACCTCGAACCACTTTGGATTTAACTGCTTCCTTCACAAAAGATGGTAAACAAAATGCGGCAGAATGTACCTGAAACGTAACACATATATTGATGAAGGAATTGATGGCACAAAGCCAATATGAGATCATATTTGAGGGGGATCATACAGGTACCTCTGAGTCGTAAAATTTCAACGGCCCTTTTGCCACACCGAAAGTTTTGTTTTGATCAATCAGGTTAACAGGATGTTTGAAGTCCACAAATGGCCCCTCGGTGGAGCAAAGCATGAAACCGATAACTCCACTGCAAATGAACATAAGGCCACAGTTATATATACTTACACTATAAATAAGCACGTACATGCATGCACTAACCATTTTTTCATATGTTAGGCTTCTATATATTCTAACTTATCATTTTGTGTTCGGTCTTTTGAAATAAATTGCTAAATGATAACCTTTAGTTACAAATAATAAAGGAATTACGAAATTAATTAATGTCCAGGTGGCATGCCTCGGATATGTAGGGACTATTGTCCATGCATAATTGACAGAGCCTTTGAATGTCCGGCGACAATTTGCGACAAGATCTTCAATGCTGAGTGGCTGAAACCATAGGCTCTCGGCTTGGATGCACATGACTCCACCAGGGCGGAGAGCTTTGGCCGCCAACGCAAAGAATGAACTTTCGAAAAGCTCATGTTCAGGCCCTGCATGAAATTCGTTAACCTTTATTTAGATTTTCATCCCATATGGAAACTAATAGTATATAGATTCTGTCATAGAGAAAGCGAGAAGTACTTATAGGGTCGAAAGCATCCACAATTATTGCGTCATAGCTTCCATCTTCAACTGACTTCAAAAATTTAGTTCCTGCCAGTTTAATTTGATTGCAAGCAGATCAATCGCAAGATAAAAGAGTATTCTACCCCGAAAATAAAATTTCTACTTTCATACTTATAATATAATCATGAAATATATCTTGAAAAATGTATTGCTTTTTATTACGTGAAGAACAACTAGCTTGACTAGAAAATTGGATTTACCATCTCTGACATGAAGTTTTACTCGAGGGTCCTCGTATCCAATAGCAATATCAGGGAAGAATTCCTTATACACCTGAAAAATTAATATTTTTAGTCTATCATAGTTCTAGGAATTAAGAGAATACCAAGTTTTATATTATCTAGATTAATTTGGTGAATTCTGAAGTTAATTATTAATTAATATTGTTATGAGTTTTGCATGCACCTTAAATATATTAAATAATTGAGATTAGAAATATTTAATAATTAATGAAAGTAGGTATTATTATATGTATATACTCACGTTCACCAGCATTGTGTCTATCTCGCATATATCAATCTGTTCAACAGAAGAATGTCGGGAGATTTCTCGTAGGATGCCACCATCTCCTCCCCCAACAAGCAACACCTAAAAGAAGAGACAAGCAAGGAGTACGTAAACAACAGGCTAATGATTCATTTGAAGTTGGTAGCATTAGCATGTAGTTGAATAAAAATATAAAAAATATATATATATATATTTCTGACTACTACTTGCTTGATAGTTTAGATTTAGACACACTGAGATTTTGATATGAGGATCCTTATCGAATGATTATTACTATGCATGATAAAAAGAAAACCTTTTTGGGGCTCGGGATAGAGCAAAGAGGAAGGTGAGTAATCATCTCTTGGTATGCAAACTCGTCTTTTTCTGTGAGTTGGAGAGCCCCATCAAGAACAAATACCTTGCCGTATGATGATGACTGCAAATTAATACAAGATCAACGATAAATATAAATATAAAATATAATATAGCTCGAATGTCTTCTACCGAATTCATATACCTGAAACACCATCATACTTTGGTATTCAGACTTCCCTTGAAATATAATTTTTTCTACCTTTAAGAAGTGTGCTTGGCCTGCAAGATACATCGAGCAAGTTGATTAGCATCAACATTAATGATACTATATGCAAGGCAGAACCATCATTTGAAAAATTTCGAGAATATTTGGGGTGGATATGAATATGATTATATCCCAGCTTGCTTAAATCTCAATATTGCCAGCTTTCCACAATATGATTTTCAGTGCTTATTCATTTAGAAAACAGAAAAATAAAAAAGAAAAAGGCAATGCATGTTATATGTATATATGTCGACCGAAAATCAGAAACTTGGTACGTACTTAATTTGTATATACGTTACTGCTTAAAGTTTTGTTTGTCGAGATTCGTACAAATATATGACATCTAAACAAAAAGTAATTAATGAGAGAATTAAAAAAAAAAAAATTCGAGATCTCTCCAATAGCTTTTTTGCATTGAAAAATGTGGAGAATGTGGGCGGCGAATGTCGACCAGTAGAAAACACAGTAGAGGAAGTTGGTATGTTTTTGAACATTGAACATATACAGATTCAAATTAATCCAATCTTGACATGCTTTAGAATAACATTGAATCAACTATTCGAATCATTAATTTTGCATCTAAAAGTTAGACTGAAAAATATTTCTTCAGTGTGCATGACCGTTCGATATATGTTGAATTTATTTAACCAAAACATCCATGCACAAAGCATAAATATAGCGGGATCTTTGTGTGAACATGCAAAGCCGAAAGGAAAAACAAGATTGCGCAAATGGTGATGATAGAGCCTAAGTTATACATTTCTGATGAAGAGAGAAAGATGCATGATCGATCCATCATCCATGATGAGTGAAAACTAGCAATAGAAAAATCTCACTGACCTGGCCATACGGGACAATGCTCTGCAAACCACCCCGGGATGTCCGGATGATCAAGGCGGTGACGAGGTTCTTTATTATCGTCTTCAGTTTCAACAGGAGTCGCTGAAGCAGTCTTGCCATTACTACTCACAGTTTGAAAACATTTTGTCCGGATCTTGTCGATGACTCGATTCGTATCCTCATGAAATGCAGTGGAGACTGCGCTCATCTTTTCTGCAGCCATGAGTATTATTTTCCTATAATTCGTTTTGGCAGGGTTATGTATACAACAGAAGTATGAAATCAAACAGAAAAAAGAGAATGGAAAAAAGAAATATTTTATCTGGTGTTCACATCAGCTTCACTACGAATGAGAATGAGATGCGCACAACAACACCAACTTGTCAAGCTATATATATTCATGTAATCACTGAGGGACATTTAATGGCCGAGTTAAAAGAGCGAATCTGTCAAGTTATTCACGTTTTGGCTGTCAAATTACTTTCCAGGTGCATCGCTTCCGTATAATTTGTGCCATTGGGATGTTCAAGTCCAAAAAGATAGTAGATGGGACGTTTTCTTTTAGAAAAAAGAAGCATAAAAGGCATTGCAGAGTCATTCGTTTATGTATGCGAAAAAATAGGTTCATATATCTTTTTATCTCTTTCTTTTTCATCTTTTTCAACTTTAATTATTTTCCTTTGACCATTTTTATTATAAATAATTTAATTTCACATTCCCTTTAGTTTAGATTTTAACTTCATTCTATGTCCAATCACATTATGCCACACGTTAATTAGACAACCAAATAAATAATCCATCGGAATCATAATCAAAACTCCCAACACTTTATTGAAACTTTTTCTGGAATATTCAAATCCATACAAAATTGAAATTTTATTTCTTTTTATATCATCCAATGGGGAGTTAACAGGTGATACTTCTCTTTAACCTCAACTTTTTTTTTTTTAATTGTATTTTAAATATTACATTAGTATTGATGATATATGAATTCGAGTTCATGGTCATATGTGCAATCAACCCTAATATTTATATGTCCATTAATTAGTTAAATATATGTACACCTTTTATATTGTAGTGGATTCATATACATATGATCCAAATTAGAGGGGCGCATTGGAAGAATAGATTGAAAATCGAAGAACTTAGATGTTTTGATCACATTTCATAGGAGTAATTATCAATGACTACCTCTATTTTTAGCTTAAATATCATGTAGATGAGACTTTTACTATTTTTTTCTTCCGTCATCCTTAAATATTTAAAAAATTTATTCTCAAGTTATTCAGTTAAAAAAAGTCAATTATATCAAACAATATAAGGGTAAATTGGTCTTTGTCAGTTTCAAAGTTGAAGAAATGGAAGTAAAAATTATAAGAAAAACTTATGGACCCCTTGTAGTTAGGCGTTTTTATATCGCCCCCAATAAGTTTCATTAATCATCATAAAACCCCTTGCTATAGTATTTACTCATTGAAATATCGGCTTACCGCTGTAATAAATAATACTTTAACTCCTCTAATTTTACTAAAAAACTATTAGCTCCCATGATTTGCTAATATTGATAGAAACCTTCTCTATCATTAAAGTAAAAATAATTTGATCAATTAAATATAATGTTAAAAAATAATATAAAAAATAAACATAATGTTGAAATAATATATAGAATTTTTTTAATTTCTCACAAAATTATTTTTTTGTTCTAAAAAAATACGTCACTTGTTTTTTGAGATTTTTTTATATAAATATTAAAATAAATATAAAATACATACTTCAATATTTTAAAATGTTAATATAATTTTTTTACTTTAAATTTTTTTGGAAAAATATAAAAATATAATATATATTTTTATATTTTAATATTATATATTCTTTAATATATACATAAAAAAGTAATCTTTCTTCATTTTGATTGCCAACCTCTTTGATTTTAATACCCAATCACTACCTAAATTACATCATTTATATGTTGTAGCTCTTAGATGAAATGTTAGTATTTATTCCTAAGATAATTTGGCTATTTAACTCAATTTTATCATTTAGAAATTAGTTTTCTTTGTATATTTGTTAGTAGGGGTAAAATGATAAAGTTGTCAGAATATGAATGTCAACAGATGTTGACTAACACAGAATATGTAATTAAAGGACATGAAAAGAGATTTTTAAAAAATTTAAGGATAACAAAAGAGAAAAATGATAAAAGTCTCATCTGTGTGATATTTAAGCAAAAGATAGGGGTAATCAGTGATAATTACTCTATTGGATAGATTGACAGACCTTTTTTTTTTTTTTTCTTAATTGTCGATCTCTTAACGTTCATATCTGGATACTTGTCAACTTATAGATTTTTAGCATTTCACAATTAAAAAAATTATATTGATCTTGCGGTTTGTGGTTATGATATGTAAAATTCCGATTAGACAATTGTATATACATATACTGTTTTGCGATTATATATGGTTAACAACCTAACAATTAGTGTTTCGAATTTGGCGGGCTCTTCTGGTTAAAGTTGCAATAATAAATAGAAGCGAAATGATCGTGGCAATCCTTGGTTCTCCACAAATCTCTCAATCCATTTGACACCCACCGCAACCATGATCATGATCATCATCGATTATCAGATTCGTGCATCCTAAGCCTTCAGTACTGCTCTATCTCAATTCATCTCTTTCTTTCATTTCATTTGATACCAATATTTACTTAATTTCTCCTAACATTCCAATCGTTACCGCCATGGAAGATGAATAGCATCCATTTCTACACGTCCTCTCGCTTCTACAACTTACACAAGACCTTCTCTCTCCGCCGCAACGTCCCCTGGTGGAGCCAAATCCTCGACCCACAAAGCGACATTGTCATAAGATGGAACCACATTTTCCTGGTCACATGTCTCATAGCTTTGTTTCTCGACCCTCTCTATTTCTACCTTCCCCAAATCGAGAAAAATGCATGCCTCACCTCCGATATAGGCTTAGGTGTCGCCATCACCTTCTTCCGGACTGTGGCCGACATTTTCTTTCTCATGCACGTGTTGATGAAGTTTAGGATAGCATTTGTGGCCCCGAGTTCCAGGGTATTTGGAAGGGGAGAGCTTGTGCTCGATTCAAAGGCTATTGCCAGGCGCTACTTGAAGTCAGAATTTGCAGTTGATTTTGCAGCTACACTTCCTCTCCCACAGGTTCGTTCATATAGGGTCATACTTTGCATTAGGTCAATCTATACATCTTTTTATATAAAGGTTAGAAATGATTAAAAAACGTAAAAAATTTTATGTACGTCTGTATTAATTCAAGTTTATGATGGAATTTAATTTTATATGAGTTAAAATTTTAAATTACAATATGAACAAATTAATGAAGTTTTTCTTTTCCATTTTAAGGTTTTTATACTTTCAGTTTCTGGAGAAAGTAGTGAAGCAGAATTAATACCTGAATTTGTTTTTGCAGATTGTCATCTGGTTCGTAATTCCAGCGCTAAACAATGCAACAGCTGATTATGCCAACCACACAGTTTCTCTGATTGTTCTTCTTCAATATGTTCCTCGGCTTTTCATTATATTCCCTTTGAACAGACGAATTATCAAAACAGCTGGAATTGTGGCCAAGACTCCTTGGTCAGGGTCAGCTTACAATCTCCTAATGTATATGCTTGCCAGCCATGTGAGCATTTATCATCCTGCACCTTTCTAGCTTCACTACAGTACATACAATAACTGGCAATACTATGATGGAATTGACATAAAATTACCAGTGCAGGTCCTTGGAGCTTCATGGTATCTGTTGTCTATTCAGAGGCAGCATGATTGCTGGAGTATGGAATGTATAAAGGAGATGAATGCCACCAACTCTCCATCTTGTAGTCCTTATTTTCTCGACTGTTCGACTGTGAAAAACCCTGAACGAGAGGCTTGGCTGAAGATTACAAAAGTGATCGCTAATTGTGATGCTAAAGATCATGACAAGTTTCAGTTTGGAATATTTGCTGATGCTTTTACCAACGAGGTTGCTTACACAACTTTCCTAAAGAAATATTTCTATTGCTTCTGGTGGGGTTTAAAAAGTCTAAGGTATGATCAGTTTTGATTTGACACATTACTAATTGCTGCCTGCATCTGCTAGAATTTATTTAATACTTTGTATTATTCTCATAAATATTTACCAGTGGTTGGATTTGAATTATTAAATTTGATATTGGATGTAACACATTTTCAATCATTTGTGTTGTGCAGTTCATATGGGCAAAGTCTTCAGACAAGTACTTTTGCTGCTGAAAATTTATTCGCTATTCTAATTTGCATCTCTGGTCTAATTCTGTTCTCACATCTCATAGGCAAGATGCAGGTACACTCTGCTTTACAGTCAATGTAGTATCTAGATGCTTTGTGCTTTAGTCCTATTAAACTCGTAGCCATGATTGTGATTGTAAATTTTGTTTTCCCGAAGACCTATTTGGAATCCACAACGGCTAGACTGGAAGAGTGGAGGGTGAAAAGGAGAGATACAGAGGAGTGGATGAGGCACCGTCAATTGCCTCAAGAGCTGCAAGACCGTGTACGCCGATTTGTTCAATACAAATGGCTTGCCACTAGAGGTGTAGATGAAGAATCCATTTTGAGCTCTTTACCCTTGGATCTCAGGCGTCAAATTCAAAGGCATCTTTGTCTAGCTTTTGTTCGACGTGTAAGGCAAAGAAAAATTACCTGTTGGAACATCTACAAAAGAAAATTTAGGATACATTTTGGTTAGCATGATAACATGACACATATATATGTCGTGGGTTGACAATTTATCTAGAAATTAAAATTTATTTATCAACCCAAGATTGGAGGGATATATTATGTTATTATGCTAATATAGTAATTTAGACTTCCTATATTTATAAACGTTGAAATTTTACTGCTAATTAATGTGTTGAAAGGAAGCTGCAATGTTTTTCCAGGTTCCTTTTTTTGCAGAAATGGATCAGCAGCTCTTAGATGCCATTTGTGAACGCCTCTACTCGTCCTTGAACACAAGAGACACATTCATCCTTCGAGAAGGGGATCCAGTGAACGAGATGCTTTTCATTATTAGAGGACAAGTAGAGAGCTCCACAACAAATGGAGGAAAAACAGGATTCTTCAATTCTATTACTCTCAGGGTTGGTGACTTCTGCGGTGAAGAATTGTTGACATGGGCCTTGATGCCCAACTCTACTCTCAATCTCCCATTATCAACTAGAACAGTCAAGTCCTCCACTGAAGTTGAGGCCTTTGCACTCCGAGCTGAGGACCTCAAGTTCGTTGCCAGCCAATTTAAGCGCCTGCATAGCAAGAAACTCCAGCATGCTTTCAGATACTACTCTCACCAGTGGAGGACGTGGGGAACTTGCTATATACAGGCTGCGTGGAGACGCCATGTGAAGAGAAAGAAGGAAATGGAGCTGGTCATGCAGGAAGGATTGTTGAGCACGCAAGAGGGGTATTTTATTGAAGAAGCTTCAGGAGAAGGATATGAGGAGAGTGGGGCTCAAGGGTCCTCAGTGGACAAGGGAAACAGCGGTCCATTGTTGGCTCCTAAATTTGGGGCAAGCGCCCGAAGAGCGGCTAGCCTGAGGTTGGCAGATTTTGACCTTGATGGCTCTGCCTTAAAAATGCCCAAACTGTTCAAACCTCAGGATCCTGATTTTTCTGCGGACCATTAAGATAGGTCATCATTTAATTGCCAACGAGATAATAACTAGGAAGTTTGAGAGGTACTTGTATTGAAACCATTATCATCTGTTTGATCTTAATTTTGTGCTTGGGCCTGAAAAAGAAAAAGGAAAAAGAAAAAGAGAGAGAATAGTATAATTCATAGATTTCTCTGGTTTGCCGCAATGAGATTACCATATAATTTAGTTGAAGAATTGAATCTTTTACTTATGAAATGAGAAGCTTATAATTATCTTAAAATTTAATCTCTCTAATATCTTCTAGTATATATCATATGCATCTTCTACTGTTTCTGAAGTGTTATGATTGTATCAGGTAGCTATGTAATACATGGCTACACAACAAATTGGACATTATCATGGACACAATTATTCTAACTTATTAGCTTTCTTTGAATTGTATTGTCCTTATCACGATGTTTCCGATGTGCCCCTTCAGCTTCATTACGACCACTAATTGATAGAGTTGCCTCTGATAATTGCGCAAATACAAGAAAGATAATATTAATTATTAAAGAAAGAGAAAACAAAAACTAATTACAAGAACAAATGTCTACCACTCACATATTGCGACTTTCTTTTACTCCATGCTGCAAGTTAAAGTGACATTTTATCTTCTTTGTTTAGCTTGGCTTTATATACGATTACGGTCCACCTTGCCTTTCCCAGTTTTTCTGGAGTTGGAAAAAGAATGTCTATATAATTCCGTTTATGATGAAAGACATTGCCATCCTCATAGTTGTTCCACTTTTTGCTATTTACTTGGAAATGGGCCGTCTCTTTCTCCGGGACTCTTTCAAATCTCATAAATACGAATAATAAAATAGGTAGAAGCTTAAGAAATAAGAAATATCTTCCCATTTGTCTCCTCCTTGACTTTTCCACATATCTGCATGCCCAGCTATACTTGCCATTTTCTTACTCTAAATATATATTCAATTCAACCATGAACATCACTTATAGTTGTATGATAACGTTTGCGTTTACTATATATATATATATATTGCTTAGAAATTTAATGCATATTTTGTCGCATTTTCAAAGAAAAAAATACAAATTTAATAAAATATAAACGTACATATTTGTCTCGTATACTATATACAGAGAACGTGAGAAGAAATAGTTTGTTTCTGAATAACACGTACTTGATATTTGGTTAGACTTTGAAACAATAATGCAGAGTTTGACGGTTTGTTGAAGAAAGTAAACTATCCAATTCAATTATTGAATTGGTGGGTAAAGAGTTTGCGGTTGGAACCAAAATCACCCACTTCAACAGCCTTGTAAGAATATTCTTCCTTTTCAAGATTACGATGTTCTAATTTCTTACCCTCTTATACATTCGAGAATGATATTCCTTCCAAAAATCATTTCCAAGTTTATGAATAAAGGGTATGATATTTTTCTCCCGATTTAAATGAAGAAATTCTATCATATATGAACCCTTCTTTTTGCATCAAAGATCCCATTCAAGAGTTTTCATGAGCAAGGACCATCACCACCGCCTACGAGGCTGGCAATGTGGCTAGCGACAATAGCTAACACTTCATTTCATTGTATTTTTGTACGTAGGTGAGGCGCCAGCCGCTCCGTTGTCGCTTTCCATCCTTTCTTTCTATGTCTACGAGATGATGAGTTAAAATATCACAATCCACCCATGTCTACTAACCATTACATATGCTTAATATTCCTCTACTATCTGTCTACCTTATCTCATCAGCCATTCTTGGCTTGAATTTGACTCCCTTTAACTTATTTGTTTCCTTTGAGAGCATCTTTTATTTATCTTTATATTTTAATTGTTTTATACAAAACCAATAATTTTGGACATAGCGGCGTCAAAGCTGTGACACACAACACAAAGCTCAAGAGTGAAAGTTTTCTTCACTTGAGAGAGAAGGGTGTTGCTTCATTTGTTCTCATTCAGTCTTTAGCATCAACAAAGCGGCAGAGCACCAGAAGAGTTTCTTTGTCAACTCTTCTCAGATACTTTAGCAATGGCAGCTCGCAGAATCACCTCCTTACTCTCTTGTTCACTCTCTGCTAATTCTGCTTCTCTGCTTCGCTCTCTTGGTGACTACCCACCTTTGCTCTCTCTTTTTTTTTTTTTTAAATATATTTCTTATTTGTTTTCGTATGTTGAAACTGCTAATATTACAGTTTTGTGGCCATCCGTAGGTGACCTAGTAATTTTGTTTTTCAATATAAAGCACAAAATCAAAAACAAAACATACAAAATTTCACACTATTTTTCCTGTTTCTAATATGTAGGTTTCTTCAAGGAAAACTGAATTAGCTTTCTAGTTTTATATAGTTTTGATATCACAATGTTTGTTTCATTGGAATTTTACATTGAAACTCAAAGTGTAATAACATGATCTTATCAGAGAAAACCAACAGCAGGGGAAGAGGCATCGGCAGGTTTAGTACTGCTGCAGCACTTGAGGAGCCTATTACTCCTTCTGTTCAAATAACTTACACCCAGAACCTAATCAATGGCCAATTTGTAGATGCAGCGTCAGGTAATCCCATATTCAAAAGCGAGAATCCATTCTTCATTTCTTTTTTTTGAATCATTATTTTACAAATATTGTGGTAAAATATAATCTATTGCCATGAATGTCATGACAATAATATTGGAAATCGTTTTGGCCTTAGGAAAAACTTTTCCAACCTTTGATCCACGTACTGGAGAAGTGATTGCTCATGTTGCTGAAGGTGATGCTGAAGATATCAACCGTGCAGTAGCTGCTGCTCGCAAGGCATTTGATGAAGGACCATGGCCAAAGATGACTGCTTATGTGAGAAAATTACTTTGCATTTAATTTGCTATGCTGTTTCACTGTAATGTGAATGATTTCTGATTTCCGTTGTTGAATAACATTACTTCTGTTCAGGAGAGGTCATGTATATTGTTGCGATTTGCTGATTTGGTTGACAAACACAATGATGAGCTTGCTGCTCTAGAAACTTGGAATAATGGGAAGCCTTATGAACAATCTGCAAAATCCGAATTACCCATGCTGGCTCGCTTGTTTCGCTATTATGCTGGTGGGATTACTAAAATGGATTCTGTTTGATCACTTCATTATATCTTTTTTGTTATGTACCAATTTTATCATCAAATGATCCAGGTTGGGCTGATAAAATCCATGGACTAACCGTGCCTGGCGATGGAAATTACCATATTCAGACACTGCATGAACCAATTGGTGTTGCAGGCCAGATAATTCCATGGAACTTTCCCCTTCTTATGTTTGCTTGGAAAGTTGGGCCTGCACTAGCATGCGGTAATACTATTGTTCTAAAGACTGCAGAGCAAACACCTCTGACCGCTCTTTATGCAGCAAAGTTGTTCCAGGAGGTATAATTGCTTATCTTAATCGAGAAGCGATTTTCATCTTGTGTACTACGTTCTAAATTAATGGATGCTCAAATGCATACAAGCGGGCAGAAAAGAACTTATTGCTGTGGATGATTGTTATGCCCATGCCATGAATGCAGAAATAAGATGCTAAATACGTGAAAAATACTGTTGCATTGCAATTTTCGCTTAAATTTTTATGATTGATTTTTATTTCTCTGTTGACACTTTACTCCAGATTCTGAACCTCTAATCCTATTTGCATCCTGTGACAGTCTGGTCTTCCTCCAGGTGTTTTGAATATAGTTTCTGGCTTTGGTCCAACAGCTGGTGCAGCTCTTGCCAGCCATATGGATGTGGACAAGGTATTTATTTTATCTTTACTATCCTTGCTTGTCATTTATATATGTCTAAGTATTGAATTTCATAGCTTTATGAGTTAATAACATAATCAATTGTGTGGAAACAGATTGACCTGTGCTCTTGGGTTTGAATTCAAATTTTTGCGCAGCCATTTCTCATTGATGATCATACTAGATAATGGTTGCATTTGCAACTTGTGTAGGGCACTATATAATATGTATTACAGCATTGTTTTTGTATACGGATGATTTATATCATCACCACTACTTTTGCAGCTTGCTTTCACTGGTTCTACTGATACTGGTAAGATTGTTCTTGAATTGGCTGCAAAAAGCAATCTTAAGCCAGTAACCTTAGAGCTTGGAGGGAAATCACCTTTCATAATATGCGAAGATGCTGATATTGACCTTGCTGTGGAAATTGCACACTTTGCTCTATTCTTTAATCAGGTTTGTTATATTAGTTTTCCTATTCTAAAGCTGAATCTGTAGGATGAGAGCACATAAATTATCTATAAAATCTATCTATCTCCAGGGGCAATGTTGCTGTGCTGGTTCTCGTACTTATGTACATGAACGTGTATACGATGAGTTTGTAGAAAAAGCAAAGGCACGTGCTATGAGACGTGCTGTTGGTGATCCCTTCAAGAAGGGTATTGAACAAGGTCCTCAGGTATTCATTCTCCTCTGCTTTCTGTTTAAGGTTAAATTTGTCTTTCTGTAATGCAACAAAATGAAGGGAACATGTATTTGACATTTGAAACTTAGATTTGGAGCAAGGACATTAAATGAGTTATGACGGCAATGTGACAGATTTCTCTTTACCAATAAAGCTGCATCAAAATTTCACTTTTTTTTTTTAATCAAAACTTGAGGACGAGTTTTTCCAAAGGGAGGAACCCTACCTTTCTAATACAATGTTCAATTCCCTTGTGAATAAAATATATGTTAAGTACGTGAGTACTGCAAGGCCATACCTAATGTGAACCCTGTGAAAATCTCAGATCGACACAGAGCAATTTGAGAAGGTCCTTAGATACATAAGATCTGGGATCGAAAGCAATGCAACCCTTGAATGCGGAGGTGGAAGATTAGGTACCAAAGGCTACTTTGTACAGCCTACTGTTTTCTCAAATGTTCAGGTAATTATAACTTATTCATTTGTCTCCCATTAATGTTTCATCTACCAATATGTTTATCATTGAATACAACATGCTGATTTACATTCTAACATATAAAATAGGACGAGATGTTGATAGCACAAGATGAGATCTTTGGCCCGGTGCAGTCCATCTTGAAGTTCAGGTGAGTAAATCACTTGCCGTAGCATTACATATTCTAAAAGTGATTGTAAATTTAACATGCTGATTACATTTTGATGTACGGGTACCCAGGGATATCAATGAAGTAATACGAAGAGCAAATGCAACGCGCTATGGTCTAGCTGCCGGAGTTTTCACCAGGAGTGTGGAAACTGCCAACACAATGATGCGGGCATTGAGAGCTGGGACAGTGTGGGTGAATTGCTATGATGTGTTTGATGCTGCAATTCCTTTTGGTGGGTACAAGATGAGTGGCATAGGCAGGGAAAAGGGAATTTATAGCCTTAACAATTACTTGCAAGTGAAGGCTGTTGTTTCTCCTCTGAAAAATCCAGCCTGGTTGTAAATCTCTCTTAAGTTTCACCATCCATGTTCTGGGCTTGCTTAATTTACATGTTTTGTTCTGGATAAGAATAGCACTCAAAAGCCACTTTGTAATTTTGTACCAAATTGGTTCATTCACTTTTCATCTCGGCGCTCAAAGGCTGAAGTTTAATCTATCTATTATCCTTCCTATCATGTTTGCAGTGAAAGCCCAGAGGCTAGAGTTGGCAAACGATCGGGCCAGACCGGGCCCGGTCTGTTTTGGGCCTGCCTATTAGGCCTTTGGGTCAAGCCAGGTCAAGTCAAAAGAGTATCAAGCTGGACCGAGTCGGACTTTGCACAAAAATCAAAAGGCTTCAACTTGACTTTAGTTCTGATACTATTTGAATTTAGATTGAACCGAGTTGGGCCTTCAACTAGTGGTATTTTTTTATAAAATATAAATTAATTTTAAAAATATTTTTAATTTATAAAAATCATAAATTCATAATTAATTTAAAAAAATATATTATTGAGGGAGAAAAAAATAACTTTTCTTTCAACCAAAAAAATATTAAAACATATTATACCAAAAAAATTTTACAAAAAATTGTACACTTGTTATAGTGTAGGCTAGGCCTGGCCAACCTAAAACCTTGACCTAGGCTTGGCCTATCTTAGGCCCAGGTTACACTATAATTGGCAGGTCACATTAGGCAAGGTTAAAAATTGGGCTGAGTCTATTCTTTTGCCATCTCTACCTATAATGCATCAAATATATATATTTATATATTATTAACTTTACCTAGATATCCTATTTTTAAAATTAAATTCTTAGATGCTGGTTTCATTGTAAATCATTTTTTCTGTATAACCACAAAAAATGACTTGTAAAACTCGTGTGTATCTATTGTATAATTTGGTGAGCAGTAAACCACTCTACTATATATATATATATATATACATACATACATGTGTTAATATAACGAATATACAAATTAATGTGTGTCATTTAAGTTTTACTATGTCTAATTTTCTTTTTATTGTCTAATTAAGTTCAATTTAAAGAACAAAAAATTATTTCAAATAAATTTAAAAAATGTTGAAAATATACTTTTGACGAGAGTTACATTGGTCAACTGATTATAGCAAACTAGTAAGTTTCTCATGATGAAGAACTCAATGATGAACTTATTCAATTGGTTAGTTATTTAGACAATAAACAGAAAAAAAAAAAAAAAACTATATTATAAAATACTTATTTAAATTCCATGATTTATACAAATTATCGTAATGTAAAGAAAAGACAGTTGTTTATAATCAGTTATTTTGATAAATCTTCTTCTGTATTGATGAAGTGATACGTCATTTAAAGTTCTCATTTATGAAGCAGTCAACACCAGTCTCAGAACACAAATGTCGGCAACCCAAAACTATGGTTCAGTCTAGATCGTTCAATTCAATCACATAATTAAATTGTTTTATTGTAAATTTTTTTGTGAAAAAAATAACCAACAACCACCATCAAGAACTATCAATCGAGGCTGCTGCTTGGATAGTCAAATCATGAACGTGATAATTACAATTAAATCAGTTATATCCAACCCCCACTATCCATAACCGTGTGATATTGGTCATCGAATGGTTGGTCCACGTGCATTTATATGAGCCATACTCTTTCATTTTCTCAATTTGTTTACAATAAAAGCAATAAACGTCGTCGTATTAAATTAAATTAGTAAAGTCTATGGCCGCAAATAAGCTGGATTATTGAAACTGCACAGTGGACGCGATAACGACTCTCAACCGAATTACATAATTATCTTGCTAATTAATTATCATGGATAACGATACGTAATTTTATTACACAAATCAAACAAATCTGCGCTCAGCTTTTGATTTTGAACACTCGGACAAGCTTCTTCCCCGTGTAACATGGCAACTCCTGATATGTCCACGTTTGCAGTCGGTTCATGGGACCCGCCAACATATCACTTCAGTTCTTACGCCCCGAAACTATATATATACAAGTCAATTTTACCCAGGATCGAAGAAACAGCATCAGGCCAACCCCATTTATGCACGTGTCGCCAGACACGCGTTGCCAGAATCTAGTGCCAGATCTAATCCACTCGTGCTCATCCGAGTCAAACTCATCCAATCCGACTGCCACGTGTCCTTTGAGATTTTTCTAGTTAAAGCCACTTATATATTTGGACGTAACTGAACACTTCAGTTACAAGTTCAAAACCGAAGAAGCGAGTTCACTTGCTGTGTTTGTTTTAGTCTCTTCAATGATTAAAAAATCGAATCAAATTCATCGCCGGATATTGTCATTTCCGGCGGTTCACCCTTGCGAGGCCATTTCTCCGGCGACCCTTCTGGGTTCTTTGATAGCACTTTCTCACAGCATATGCAATTACCAATCCAGATTGTTTGCAACTCAAAGAAGAATTACCCGGGAAGCAATTCGACAGATTGGAATTGTTTCGATATTCTTCGAGGAGATTCGAGACTGTGGATTGCATCTTCCGGACTCGGTTGTTCTTTGTTTCTCCGAGCTTCACCTCACCTTCCAGAAGGTCCAGTTCTTGATGGAAGATTGCACACGGGAAGGCCCCAAGCTTTGGATTCTAATAAAGTCTCAGTTTGTTGCAACTCAATTTCGTGTACTAATTCGAGCAATCGCTACGGCTCTTGATGTTTTTCCAATGAATTTGGTAGATGTTGGTCGCGAAGTGAAGGAGTTGGTCGAGTTGGTAGCGAAGCAAGCCAGGAAGGCAAAGATTGAGCTGGACAAAGATGACGAACGAGCCATGAAACGAGTGCTTTCAATATTGGACCATTTTGAGAAGGGCATTGAGCCTGACTTAGAGTTCATGAAGTGGGTTCTTGACTATCTGGAGATTAGAAGCTGGAGTGATTGTAACAAGGAAATCAATTTCTTGGAAGAACTTATAGGAGTGCAATGCTCAGATTGTGAAGAGAGGGACGTCCCACTTTTGTGTAGTTTAGTTGGCTTCATGAGCTATTGTAGAGTAGTTATTTTTGAAACTTTGGATTATCGAAGTAGGGATCAAATTGATGTCGGATGCAACATGGAGACGCTTAGTTGCTTGAATCCTGAAGACTTCCGGTGCCCAATTTCACTCGAGTTAATGACTGATCCAGTGACAGTATCTACTGGACAGACTTATGATCGAGTTTCCATTCAGAAGTGGCTCAAAGCAGGGAATTCGATGTGTCCCAAAACAGGGGAGAAGCTAACAAGCACAGAGTTGATCCCAAATGCAACTCTCAAAAATCTCATCCAACAGTTTTGTGCAGATAATGGCATATCGCTTGCTAAATATGGTACGCAAAGTCGTGACATAACGAGGACAATTCTCCCAGGCAGTGCTCCAGCTGCTGAGGCCACGAAATTTCTCTCAAACTTTATTGCGAGAAGGCTGTTTTTCGGGACAAATGAGGAGAAAAACAAGGCTGCGTATGAAATTCGCCAGCTAGCAAAGGCAAACATTTTCACTAGGTCTACTTTGATTGAAGCTGGCACAATCCCGCCTCTTTTGAACCTTTTATCTTCCCCCGATCGGCATGTGCAAGAGAATGCAATAGCTGCTTTGTTGAAGCTCTCAAAACATGCTACTGGCAAGAAAGAGATAGTTGAAAGTGGGGGGCTGGACGCAATCCTTGCAGTGCTCAAGACAGGATTGACTTTGGAAGCAAGGCAGATAGCTGCAGCAACGCTGTTTTATTTATCTTCTGTAAAGGGTTACCGAAAGTTGATTGGAGAAACAGCCGAGGCAATCCCAGCTCTTGTGGAGCTGATTAAGGATGGAACAACTTGCGGGAAAAAGAATGCTGTGGTCACACTTTTCGGGCTCCTTTTATATCCTAGAAACCATCAAAGAGTGCTTGCTGCTGGTGCCGTTCCATTGCTAATCGACATTTTATCTTCCTCTTATAAAGCTGACCTTATAACAGATTCACTAGCGGTTCTTTCAACTTTAGCTGAGAATACCGAAGGAACAATCGCAACTCTACAAACCGCGGCGTTGCCTGTGATTATTGGGTTATTGCAGTCGTTAACTTCTCGAGCTGGGAAGGAGTATTGTGTCTCGATATTGTTATCTATGTGCAGGAATGCAGGTGAAGAGGTAATTGCTATTTTGGCCAATGACCCGTCACTGATGTCTTCACTATATTTCCTTATAACGGATGGCACATCTCATGCAAACAAAAAGGCACGAACCCTCATCAAAATTCTACATAAATTCCTTCAAACAAGCTCTTCTGGGTTGATGGGTTCGGGAGTTCCACATGAACGACCAGTTCATATCTGGTAAAAATTGTTTTAGATTTATTCTGTGTAAATACATACATACTGGTGTGTACTAGATATATACTTGATTCAATTCGAACTTTTGATGATTAGCTCGGTTTTTTGTATGAGCTAATTACATGTCAGTGACAGTCTGCTTAGATTAGAAACACAAACATATGTTTATATTTTCATTATTTTTTGTAATGACGGAATAAGATGATGTAAAATACTTTCAGTGGATCATAATTGTGGATTCTGTCTTGTTAAATTCTGAATTTTGGATTTTCAAGTAGATTTTCATCATATATGCATCAAATTAAAATGAAAAACCAGTTTATAGTTAAGAACAGGAAAACAGAACGGTTTGGAACGTTGATCATGCTTGCTGAGACTAATCAGGAAAATCTTTGTGCACATACTTGCTGTTTCGAGATTATTGGTTTTGATTCTCATGAGTGAAGAAATGAAGGAAAAGCTCCAAATTCAACTTGGATACATCCCTATTTGCAAGTAAGATACTTATGCAAATGCTTACAACAAGTCGTCTACCAACCTTTAAAATGTATGAGGCATCGTCTTTTAATATTTTTAAGTAACCGACATGTCGCTTAGACTTCAAATTTTACAACCAGTGCGAAAACCCCTTCGTTCTCATTTTATGTAACTGACATGACGTTTGAATCATATTGAAACTAGCTGACTTGTCGTTCTTGGTAAAACATTTCACCGACATGGTTTTCTTCAAAACAAAAAGGCACAAAAACGACGTCGTTTCAAGAACCGACTTGCATTTCACCCTTGTTTTAAACTCGCGTCTGAACCAGAACGTTCTTGGAGAGTCCAGGAAACCCTTAACTGCGAAAATCACTGTGTAAGTCGATAGTTATCGCCATTAGAAGCGTCGTTCACATTTCACAACCGTTCTACGTAATATCTTCCGGTGTATACTGTGAACATCGCGATGGCAGCGGAACCAAAGGCCGTCACTGAAGACGCAAAGATCGACTTATTCGAAGATGATGACGAGTTTGAAGAGTTTGAAATCAATGAAGGTTTGATTAATTTATTTATTTAGTTATGTACTCAGCTAAAGACATGTCTTTTGTTTATGAATTTCGTTTTGAGTGGATATTGTAATTCGTTTTGATGTGATTTTGTGTAATGATGATGCACATTACAGAGTGGGAGGATAAGGATGAAGGGAAGGAGGTGACGCAGCAGTGGGAAGATGATTGGGATGACGATGATGTGAATGATGATTTCTCGCTGCAGCTTAGGAAGGAACTGGAGAAGGAGAACGACACTCAGAAGAACTGATCTGAATTTAGTAACTTATATTTTTCTGGTATGTTTTGCGTGTAGCAGAGAATGTATGAACTTTCAACTGAGGTTTGATGTTTAGTAGCAAACTGTTAGTGTAAACCAGGATATGATAATTTTGTCAATTGGAAATCCATTCTAATGCTTTCTAGAGTTTGATGATTGTTGAGCTGTTGCTTCAACTATATGATCTTTGATATTGGATGCGAATTTTGAGTGTGTTTGCGGGTGCATATGATGAATGGCTGAATGCACTTTGTCAATTCTGTAGAGTGTTACACGGAAGGGTATGCACGACAGGTCACATTTACTAGTCAAATACTTTTTTTTTATGATACCTTTTATGCATTAGATTTTTCAAATTGTTTCACTGGAGCGCCTCTTCGTTTTTGTGCATGTGTATTCTGACTGTTTAGGTTGATCTTATTCATGATTGGATTGTTTTGGTGGGTGGACTGTGGAGGAAGAGTGAAATATGAAGTTGGCATCTAAGCTTAAAGATTTCCAGGAACAAGAGTTAACAGCTGATTTTTGTTTTATTTTTTCAACAATTCTCAACTCCAAGGTCGTTTTCTGATTGATTTCGGCTGCACTTCGGTGTTAGAATAAGAGAAAGCCTAATATATGCTAGGGTTTAATGTGGTACTCTCTGTTATTATGATTTTGTTAGTGACTGATACTGGATTCCTTTTGTTTTTTCTACATCTTTGTTCGGTTGAAAATGGTATTCAAGATTTATGTCTATTTGTCTTCTATAATAGGCAAAACAAAAAATCTTAGTAAAAATTGCATTGTCGTTATGTCTGGTATTGATAATTTATATCATTTTGATGTTCTTTTGACATGTAATGCGAATGATTCAATATCTTTCTGGTAAAGCAGTTTCAATATCATTCGTTATGCGAATGAGTCAATATCTTATTGATAATTTAAAATTTAATGCATCGTGCAAATCATTTAAAGCAGTTTGTGAAGAACAGACGAATCATCATAATTGAATTCGCAAATCCCCATGAAAACCACTGGGGTTATATTTATAGTTTGTATTACAACAGAAATGTACAGATGAATCATGAATCCCTGCACATCAGCAACAACGTTTGAACACTAATACACATGTGACATGGCCAGAAAAAAAAGAGACTGAAACCGATTATTGTATTGCTGAAGGAAGCCAAGCTCATAAACCCAGATTCTCCAGAAGAATACCCATTCTAAGCTATAGATTAATCTAAAAGATGCACGAGAACCCAATCTCACAATCACACCATCCAGTGCAGCATGATTTTGCGGTATTGGGTGGATGTTTACAATTAAATTCTGGTAAAACTTGACCAAATGCAAGCCATTGATTTCTATGTACCTTATCGACTATTATCTACAAAACCCACGTACATACAATTTGAACTGAATCTATTTATCCTCCTGCTAATGCAGGAGAAATTTCTCAAAAACACAGTGTAAAAAGAGGAAAAGCAAAGCAAGCTTTTACCTTTGCTAGTATATTTTCTTTTCAAGGGCAAATTCAAACAAATTAATTATGATCTTCGAAAATTCACAGAAGCTGCAAATTGCAAGGCTTGGAAGCTGATATCTGCAATTTGCTTGACCTTACGTTATTTGAATAGCAACATCACTAGAAACACTACTTTCCTCCTTCAACATCACCCCACACTTGGGAGGACTAACTCTTGTTCGACAGATAGGACAAATTGGTGTCTTCAGCAACCATGAGTCTATGCATTGAGCATGGAAGCTGCTATGTTTGCAATTGGGCAATAGCCTGTATTTATCTCCCATCCTGAAATTCTCCAAACAAACAACACAATCCACAGAGACAGGGCTAGTCCCTCCATCTGCTGCTGCTTTGTATTCAAAGCAAGGAAGCTTCTTCAGGTCCTCATTTGATATCATTTTGGTTCTACTACAGCTTCCTTGAGCCAAACCGTCATGCTCATAACCTCTCCTGAATGCCCTACCAACTATACAAACATGAATCACTGTCAGAGCTACAATACCGGCAAACAGTAGTATCACAGAGATTAGAATCTCCATCAACATAATGTCTTCTAAAGCACCTAGCAGGAGGTTCTCTTACAACACTCCAAAAATCTCTTGCTCTCTTTTCATCAATCATAGCATATTGTACCGCCTCTTGTCCAGATCTCATTCTGATCTTATCCAGTATACGCAAAAGCTTAGCACCTGAAAAAGTCAGAACTCTGTCGGTCATGCATCAAAATCGACGAAGCTAATTAAAAATAAGCCAAAAACTTAACCGATATCATTTTCAGGTGTCACTAAAGGGCTGAAACAAAACCAGCTTTGGAGAAGAATTGTACTTACATGTGTTGTCCGAGGGCTGAGTGAGAGTTTTGGTGGGCAATCAGATTTGAAGGAATGTGGCATTATGGTACAAGTGGGCAGTTCTTGTCCTTTTATATGTTATTCAATACTGTAGAGCATCTAGAAGTGACATAATACAAATTTCTTCAGGAATTGAATTGCAAAATTATAGTGAAAGAACGTTCAGCACATGTTGGTAGTCCCATATGTGAAAATGCCACCTGTTGTAATCAAAATAGTGTCTGTACATAACTCTTTTTCGCGTATCGGCCAAAAGCGACAAACAAGGCTCTCGACCATTTGTCAATTGTCATTGCTTCGATTAATTGTTATATCAGACGATTGAGACAATTGAACCTTCAAGCTTCGAGATTTCTGTTGTGAGATGGCTAATCATTTTATATTAGGTAGAAAGGATATAAAGAAAGATCATCAATCCATTCGTTAACCCTAATCATACCAGCCAACTAAGATCTTTTCAATATTGTTAAAGATGATGATGTTGCTTTAGAATATAGTTATCATCATTTCAAGGGATTACATGTAAGTATAAACCGCTAATGCCAAATGAGAAAGATTATACGTTGAGTAATATATAACAGGTCAAAGATTGCTTGAACATTACTTCTCTGTGATTACCATATTGTTGGAAGTTTCTCCTTTCATTTGCTTTGACTTGAAATTAGGTTTCTAATTAGTTGTATGAACAATTTGCGAAAACCACAAGTGGAGGTTATTTTGATTTTAGCGGTTGTCTTGATTTTATCATATTTAAAGTTTTCTTTGGTAGCCAAGTTCAACAATAGATATAAAAAAGATTATACATTCGGTACAAACTTCTCAGAGAAATTTATATGGTTGTGATGATTAGAGAAGAAAATTTAAAACATTAATAACATTAGTTAAGGTTAAAGATATGACAATTATATATTAATGTCATGTGGGTTTATATAAGTGAGTTTGTAAAAATAGTTTATAAGTATGGCACCGCTCAAATACAAATATTCAAAGTATATCTTTGTCAGTTCGTCATTTCTAAGTTAACTAATCAACTTGTTAATTGGTTAGACAAAAAAAAAAGGGTTTAATTAAATATCAAAAACAACTTTTACAACTTTGTTATTTTCTCTAATTAATGTAATTGTTGTTTATCAATATTTCATAAGATGCATGCCCTTCAAATTTTTTTCTTTCTTTATAATTTA
This sequence comes from Bursera cuneata, assembly GCA_026212285.1. Classification (NCBI taxonomy): domain Eukaryota; kingdom Viridiplantae; phylum Streptophyta; class Magnoliopsida; order Sapindales; family Burseraceae; genus Bursera; species Bursera cuneata. The sequence goes on from JANLJB010004843.1 coordinate 116,621, forward strand.
TATTTTATAATAAGAATTTTGCTTATACTAAGAATTTTGCATGGTTCACACAGAAACTTTGATCACAAAGAAACGGTAGTAATTCAAAAGATTGAGAATTTATGCTTAGAAAAAAATGAACATACATAGAAACAATCAAAATAGAATTAATGAGTGCATACGTAAGACTTTCACATCCAAGTTTCAACATAATTATAGGGGTCAAAACAGAGAACATCGGCAAATGCGTCTGTCCAAGCTTTCCTGAAAAGAATCAAAATTGAGCAAAACATTTTCTAATAGTTTCTCGCAGGCAGTCCGTAGTCAGAACTTGCACAGCCAAGTTATTACATTTTTCTACGGGGTTCATACACTGCTCTGCGCCCATTATATAGTCTTTAAGAGGAGAGGGGTCTTTCACTTCTCAAATCACTTCTAATCGAGTTCATTCTATTCCCTTACAAGTAGTAACAAATTCATCCTAGCTTCTCTATCTCAATTTCTTAAAATTTTCTATTAGTTTTAACTTTCAAAGATGTTGGACACCAGCGTAATCAGGACCATTGTAGGCATCATTGGTGAGTCCTCAATTCCTAAGCGTTATTGCTGTTGAAAAGCAAACATAAACCATCTCCTACGCACCAATTTTCTAGTGATTTTGACTTCTTACATTATTTCTTACTTTGGCAGGTAATATCATCTCTTGCGGGTTGTTTCTCTCCCCCATGTAATTATTTTTCTCTCTATCCCTACTTACATGCGTCATTATTATTATGGCATATATAACGAGCACTTGCACATGATCAATGGTTACAATATGCAGCCCAACTATTGTCAGAATATGCAAGCAAAAGGATGTCCAAGAGTTCAAGCCAGATCCCTACCTTGCGACCGTCCTCAATTGCATGATGTGGCTCTTATACGGTCTCCCTGTTGTCCATCCCGATAGCCTTTTGGTTATGACAATCAACGGTACTGGGCTCGTAATTGAGGGCGTCTATGTTGCTATCTTCTTCATCTTTTCTAGCTGGAAGAAACGCGTACGTGAATTAATTAAAGGCGATCGACCTCTTAATTATAACTGGCTACAAATATCTATAAACCAACATCTAATTATCTTTCTTAATTTCTTTTAAAATGACATTTTTTTTTGTATAAAACTAATTTTCAGCGAAGGATTTCAATTGCTCTCATTGTTGAAATAGTCTTCATGGCTATCGTGGTTTTCGTTACGTTGTACTTCTTCCATAACACTACTGATAGGTCTATGATAGTCGGGATATTGTGCATCGTCTTCAATGTAATTATGTACACTTCTCCTTTAACAGTCATGGTACGTGAAATGTTTAATTTCTTCAATCTCCCTGTTTAGTTATAATTTTTGTACTTCTTGTTGTTGACGAAATCTTCTTCTAACTTGGCAGAAAATGGTCATCAAAACAAAGAGCGTTAAGTACATGCCATTCCCTCTCTCACTCGCCAACTTCTTGAATGGAATCGTCTGGGTTGCTTACGCACTCCTGAAATTCGATCCATACATTTTGGTACCTATAACAATCAACTCTCCAAGAAGGAATATACATAATATAACATGTATACATATATGATATCAGAAGCTAATGATTTTTTGTCAATTTTTGTAGATCCCAAATGGTTTGGGCTCGGTATCTGGTTTGGTGCAGCTCATACTCTATGCCACCTACTACAGAACCACCAACTGGGATGACGATGATGATGAGATATTTAAAGCATCAGAAACCCAACTTTCTAGCGTATGAGCTCACAAAGTGATCATCCATAGCAAACTACGAATTTTTTAATTCCGTTTCGAGTCTTTCACAAGTCATTTTTATGACCATATACATGTTTAGGTTTATATACATACTAAGTTTACGGCTATATATACATGTATGTATATAGACAACAATATAGGGTTTCGATGAAACGGAGAGATACATAAATATGAGAGCATATAGTGGTAATAAACTTCTTTAGATCGGATAAAGAAATATCTCTCCATTCTAATCAAATACCTACCAAATATTAAGATCGTTTATCTCATTCGTCTAGCCTGTATTGTGATCTTCTTGTAATATACAAGGAAAAATGCTTGGTTGTAAAATTTTTGTATAAGTGTAAAGATTTCAATTGGAATTTCAAAATTTCTCTCTTTAGCCTCCTAATCATTTTGCCGGACTTCTTATTTATTTATATATAGTTGTTGGTGAATGGTATTCGTTTACATAACTAGAAAAGTACTTCAACTTAAAATTACAACTAAAGCTGACTACATGTACATGTGGCACAACTGAACACCTGTACCAAAAGCAAACAGCTAGCAATGTTCTTTTCAAGCAAAGCAAAGAGAATCATTATTTGCCATTGCCATAAAGAATAGGGCACGTAGTCGAGACTCAGCTGAAGCAACATTGGCATAATGTACAGATGAAGAACTGAGGTCCGTTTGTTCCGTGTCCGTTATTGGCCATAGACAGGATGCCGGGGCCGGTGTGCTTCTCCATGAAGTTCTTGTCAGCGAACTTGGTGACTACTGTCTCACTCCCGTTTAGTGGGCCATTATCAACAAGTTTTCTGACCTCTGCTTGTGCCTCCGAAGCTTTTGGTTTAGTATAGTTCCCTGGAGTCCCAGTCCATAGCGTATCCTCCTCAAACAAATTCACATCTCATCTAAATAATGCTTGCAATCCAAGCACTGAACCTATCAAACTATCCAATCTTGAATTTTCACATCATATCATGTCACTTCAATGAAGTAAATTGTTGGGATTGTGGCTCGTTTCCTAATTCAAGTTGACTTATACAAGACATAGGAAAAGTAGAAAGGAATAGGAAAATAGAGTTGTACAATAAATAGGAGTCCTACTCTTATGGAATAAATAATCTCTATATTGACCTATAAATATAGGGGTTGAGAATTAATTTTAGTATGAGAGAGATATGAGAGAGGACTAGACATAAAGGGTTAACATCCTTGTAGGGATGTGCAAAGGGTGAAGAAAGAGATGTAAACAACACCAGGATGGAGCAGGTGAAACGGGGAATAGTTTCAGGGCTCTCCAATATTGGGTATTGGGTAGAATATCAGGTTTGGTATGTGATCTCTTGTACTCTTGTATATTTATGTTCTAGTGAATTTATCTCTTCATCCGTGGATGTAGGTAATTGATGTCGAACCACGTTAAATATTGTCTCTTTGTGTGATGTGATTTATTTTTCACTTGTTATCAATCTTGATGTTAAATATGTTTCCGTATAATTTACAACATAAATAATATGATAACAAATTAAATCATCAATAACTTATACTCAACAAGTTCCTTTCTTGATTGAGAAAAGATTCAAACTTTACCATCAAGCTGAAGAGTTTCCGATGCAAATCATGCAACCCCACGCCACACCATGGCTTCAAGCCTGCCATTACCAATCCGAATCGCATCCGTCCAATGCTTAGCTGGCCCACTAAACGTAACCTTCAGCGGCTTCGAACTCTCTCCTCTATCTCCACCACCACTCAGGTTCCACAAGTCTTTCTTTGTGGCTCGCCGCAGCAGAACCCAATCTCCATCCTCCATCACTGAACCAAAGGGTCGAAACAAAACCAAACAAAACAAAGCAAACACAGAAATCTATCAAGCTTTGCAGTGAGTCGATTTGAAGTTGTTGGAGAGAAACCAGGGAATACAAGAAGCAGATTTCGGTTAGATGGAGATATACATAAATATGAGAGCATAGAGTGGCAGTAAACTTCTTTAGATGGGATAAAAAAATCTCTCCATTCTAATCAAATACCTTCCCAATATTAAAGATCGCTTTTACCATTCCTCTAGTTTATATTATGATCTTCTTGTAATGTACAAGGAACAATGCTTGGTTGTAATATTTTTGTATAAGTGTAAAGATTTCAATTGGAGTTTCGAAAATTTTCCTACTTCTTTTAGCCTCCTAATCTTTTTCCTGGACATTATTCATTTATATATATTTATTGGTTAATGGTATTTGTTCACATAACTAGAGATTACTGAACACCTACTACAACTGGACACCTAAAATCAACACCACTATGTTGTCTGTATCCAAGGAAAACTGCAATGATCTTTTCAACCAAAGCAAAGAGAATAATTATTTGACATTGCCACAAGGAATAGTGCATGTAGTGGAGACTCAACTGAAGCAACATTGGCATAACATATGTGAGAGAATATACTATGTTTCTACTGACATGGTTAAAAGATTATTTTTAACTATGTGTATAGTCAACACTAGGCCCCTCATCACAAACTTAAAAGACGACTTTCTTATTAACTCTTTGAGTTATAGAAATTTAAGTTAAAATATATTATAGCAAAATTTAAACTAGAGTAACTTTAATGTGTGTTTTAAAGACACATACTAAATTCTAAGAATTTATATATTTCAATCATAAAAATTATTATAACATATTAAAAATTATGTTTTACATTACAAAATTTATTAAATCCAATAAAATAATTAATTAAACATAATTTTCACGATTCGATAAACAAGTGTCTTCACGATTCAAATGTTTTGTCACCATTGGCAGACCCAAGAAGGGACGAATGACATCGAGGTCCTCCTAAAAGTTAATGATTCATTTTACTCCATTATTTTTAATATATTACATTACATTCCTTCTTAGAAAAAAACCTTATTTTTAGATATTGTCTTTTGTTTTTCTAAATTGTTATTATGTTAAACACTGAGTAGCCTATCTCTTTTAATTCTAATGACATGCATAACTTTTTTTTTTTTAAATTTAGATAGTATAATTAAAAAACCTAGATGATAGTTTATAATCACGTAAACTTATCTTATACTTTAGTAACTTAGTTTTATTTTTTTATTTTTATAAATCATATTTTAAATTATTATTTTTTAATTCATTTACTTTAGTATAAATGATATATTTATCTTCATTTTTTTTCTATTCTAGTTTATAAATAATAAATCAAGTTTGATTAAAAGAATAGAATATAAATTCAAAGAATAGTTGGTGAACTTAATGACTAACTCAATAACTCTTTTTACAGATAAATTTTAGTGAATTATATACTCTATTTGTTCCATATTTTTCTCTTTAGTCTTGATTCATTTATAATGATTAGAGTCAGAAATTATTAGTGAACAACATTAAAAAAAGAGTTTTTTTTTTACACTTTTTTTATTCATTTGTAGTCTTTTTGGATTAAAAAAAAAAACTATAAGAAAATAATATTTTGAAACAATCATGGAGAGATATTAAAGAAAATTAACTTTTGAGTTGAAATCATATATTATTTTATATAGGTGTATTCTTCTTTTATTTTTTAATCAATTGTCTTGTAACATCAAAGTTTATAAACAAAAATTATAAATATTTATGGTACCCCTCTCACACAAAATTCTTGGTCCGCCACTATCTGTCACCGTGTAAATAAGAGGTAGCGATACAATAACAACTAAATTATTACAATAATGTTTAGTTAGGCTAGACCAGTATATCATAACAATAAAATATAGAGTAACAAAAGAAAAGATTTGCACCATTCAATGATGTAGCACACAGGTTCTCAGGCCAAAGTCATTAGTCTCCTTTCCATTGGGTTTCTATAAATGGCCTCTAGCATAGCCGCGATATCATCCATCTCAGGACGCTTATCAAGGTTAGCGTCCCAGGATCGCTTCATTACATTTGCAAGAGAACTAGGCAACATCTTGGAATCTCTGGTCCCAAAATAGGGAACATCGGCAAATGCGTCCATCCAAGCTTTCCTGAAAAGAACCAAAGTTGAGCAAAACGTTTTCTAGTTGTTTCTCGCATGCAGTACGTTGTCAAAACTTGCACAGCCAAGTTATTTTCATTTTTCTACGGGGTGCATACACTGCTTGGCTGCACCCATAATATAATCTTTAAAAGAAGAGGGGCCTTTCACTTCTCAAATCACTTCTGGTCGAGTTCATTCTATTCCCTTACAAGTATTAACAAATTCATCCTAGCTTCTCTGTTTCAATTTCTTAAGAATTTCTACTAGTTTGAACTTTCAAAGATGTTGGACGCCAGCGTAATCAAGACCATTGTAGGCATCCTCGGTGAGTCCTTAAATCCTAAGCATTATTGCTGTTGAAACACAAACATAAACCATCTTCTACTTACCAATTTTCTAGTGATTTTGACTTCTTTTATTATTTCTTACTTTACCAGTAATATCATCTATTACGGGTTGTTTCTCTCCCTCGTGTAATTATTTCTCTCTCTCCCTAGTTACATACATCAGTATTATTATAGCATATATAACGGATATCCTTTGCTTGCATATTCTGAAATAGTTGGGCTGCATATTGTAACCATTGATCATGAGCAAGTGCTCGTCATACATGCTACAATAATAATAATGCATGTAACTAGGGATAGCGAGATAATTACATGGGGGAGAGAAACAACCCGCAAGAGGTGATATTACCTGACGAAGTAAGAAATAATAAAAGAAGTCAAAGTCACTAGAATATTGGTACGTAGAAGATGGTTTATGTTTGTGTTTCAACAGCAATAATGCTTAGGATTTAAGGGCTTACAGAGGATGCCTCCAATGGTCCTGATTACGCTGGCGTCCAACATCTTTGAAAGTTGAAACCAGTAGAAATTTTTAAGAAATTGAAACAGAGAAGCTTGGATCAATTTGTTAATACTTGTAAGGGAGTAGAATGAACTCGATCAGAAGCGATTTGAGAAGTGAAAGGCGCCTCTCCTTTTAAAGATTATATTATGGGTGCAGAGCAGTATTAGCGAAACAAAGCTCAGCAACAACTGTTGTGTGAGTTTCCTAATCTTTTGCTGGACTTTTTATTCGTTTATATATACTTGTTGGTGAATGGTATTCATTTACATGACTAGAGAATTACTACAATGTTTTTGGTAAACAAATTGATGGGATATAAATTTTATGTTGAATAACTGAAATTAATAACAAATAATCATATTCACCCTGAACGCAAGCATTTCTTCTGAATAGAATAATAATTGGCGTAGCTCACAGAAGATATGCTTAAATAAGTTAAAATTACAAATAAAGCTGAGTACATGTACATCTCCCACGACTGAACACATAAATGATCAACAACCACTCTGCGCGGAAAGCAAAGTGCCACCATGTAAAAATGAACCTCATAAAGATTGGATAAAAAAGCGTCTCCACGGTCCAAATGTTTTGCCTCCATGTACAGATGAGTAGCAGTACAAGATCAATTAAATCATCATAATACTGTTTAGTAGGGCTAGGCTGGCCATTGCACCAGAAAAAATAAAAAATGAGGTAGCAGTACACTGATATGCACCCTAATACAATCGTGAGAAGGGTCCATAACTTCCCAAATCACTTTTGACCGAGTTCATTCGATTCCCTTACAAGTTCACAAATTCATCCCAGCTAGCTGTTGAGTTTGGCTTCTTACTTTGTTTGCATTTGTCCCGCATGACCTTTTTAGTATATTACAGTTGTTGTTTAGTTGTTTATCGCCCAAGCATAGGTAATTTTGCGGTTAGTTATTTATTATATCGTATTTGTTGCTAGATATGTAAGTTCTTTTAGTGACCCGAGATGCCCATATGGGGTGACCCTAATAAACTTCGCTGTGCGGCTGTGCCTGGCCCAAATGTACCAAAACTTTGTCGGTTAACCCCTTTTTAGTTTTTATTAAATGATAATCATGTACAGTACTGCTCCTTAAACAGTCATGGACGTGAAATATTTAATTTCTCCAATCTCCTTATTTAGTTATAAATTTTATGTACTTGGCAGAAAATGGTCATCAAAACAAAGAGCTTCAGCTACATGTCATTCCCTCTCTCACCCGTCAACTTCTTGAATGGAATCGTTTGGGTTGCTTATGCAATCCTAAAATTCGATCCATACATTTGGTGCCTGTAACAATTATTAACTCTCAAGAAGGAATATGGTATCGGAAGCTAATAATTTGAATGTTTTTTGTAGATCCCCAGTGGATTGGGAACAATAACTGGTTTGGTACTGATCATACTCTATGCCACCTATTACAGAACCACCAATTGGGATGATGGTGATGGTGATGATGATAAAGGCAAAGCACCAAAAACACAACTTTCCAGTGCATGAGTACGTATGTTTAGGTTGGTTTAACCCAAATAGAGAGATAATATAAAATATATGAAGTTAAAATAGAAATCTCTTCATTCTAATCGAATGCCTAAAAAATATGAAAGGATCTTTTTTTTTTTAATGTTTATATTTCACAGGAGATATGCTTAAATTTACAAATAAAGCTGCATGCAAGAGTGAAAACCGAAAATCAACACCCTCTCTGTACCAAGAGCAAAGAGAATGGTTATTTGCAATAACAAATAGGGCAGGTAGTCAAGATCCGGTTGAAGCAACATTGTCATAGCATATATAAGAGAATTTCAAGTTTGGAACTTACTTTACAAAACCCAAAGATGAAAAAATGAATCTCAAGATTTGTTAAACACCCATGATCCAAATGTTTTGCCACCATTTAAAAATGAGGATGCAGCATTAAGATCAATTAAATCATCACAATAATGTTTATTAATTGGTATATAGAAGGGTGATCTTACAGAAGAAATGGGTAGGCCAGTCCAACACCAGACTGACAAATCAAATAAATACACCCAAAAAAATTAAAAATAGAGTGACAAAATAAAAGCTTTACACCATCAATAAAGTGTGATGTAGCACAGGTCCTCAGGCCGCACTCATAACTCTCCTTCCCTTTGGGTTTATATTACTAATTCTTTCTTCTTCTTCTACTTCTTCTTCTTCTTCTTTTCTTTGCCATGTTCATCTGCTTAAAAGGGCAGTACTTCAAGGTCCTCGATACTTTCGGAAGCAAAGACAACCTTGAGGCTGATCTCCCGGGATCATACCTCCACCTTTTGATGTGTCAACGGCCTCCAACATAGCCACTACCTCATCCATCTCAGGACGCTTATCTGGGTTAGCGTCCCAGCATCGCTTCATTACATTTGCAAGAGAACTAGGGCAACATCTTGGAATCTCTGGTCTCAAATTCTGTTTCAAGATGCATACAAATAAAACCAAGAAAAGAAAACATTTTGGTGAACTATTCTTCCAGATGAAACTGTGCTCAATGTTGAATGGAGATAAATAATGGGAATAGAGGCAGACATACCTGCCGAACCACAGCTGAGGTGACTTCCGAGAAACTAAGGTCTGGGTATGGCATGTCACAGCAATATATTTCCCATAAACAGATGCCAAAACTGTACACATCACATTTCCTGTTATATGGGTCGCCATTGAGAACCTGAAACCCATCCATTTTTTAATTTTTTTCTTTTCCCAAATATAGCTAAAGCATTACAACCTCTCCCCATATTCACAATAAGGAAAACTGACTTACAAGAGATTCTGAAACCAAGACTTCCAATTACTACAGTAACAAAAAAATAACAAAAAGGTGTCTTTTAAAGAATGAGAGGCATAAACCACTTTCATAAGAAATGCTTGCATATGTATGATGCATCTAGGCTGACATTCGATTGATTATGTTCCATGAAAAACAAAAAAGCAAAAAAAAAGAAAAAAAAAAAAAAAACCTCTTAGAATAATTATATTATTGTTGAAGAAGTTGACAATAATCCACATAACAGATATGTTANCAATTAAAAAAAAAAAATAAAAAAAAAATAAAAAAAAAAAAAAAACCTCTTAGAATAATTATATTATTGTTGAAGAAGTTGACAATAATCCACATAACAGATATGTTACAATCATAGTAAAATAAGAAACAAAAGTAAACTGTACCTCAGGAGCCATGTAACCAAGTGTTCCAGTCTCCCCAGTCATATCATTAGGATTTGAAGCTTCAACACGAGCAACTCCAAAGTCGGCAATTTTTACAGTACGCGTCTTGTCCAACAGCATGTTCTCTGTCTTTACATCTCTGTGAACAATCTTCTGTGAGTGAAGGTAACTCAGCCTACAAAGTATAACATATTTACCCTGTTAAGTGCCCAGCTAGAAATAGATCATCCTCGTATTGCCAAATCTCTCTATGATATATAGATGTACGTACCCTCTAGCAATATCAAGTGCTAGCTGCACAACCACTTTGAAAGCTAGTTTTCTTCTTCTGTTCTTTATGAGGTAACCTTTCAGAGCCCCCCCAGGAAGATATTCAACAACAACACAACAGACGCTACTTGGCATGTTAATCTGACCATTATCAGTTTGTATTTGTAGCTCCGATGAGCCCATTGTCGCCCCAATAAACTGGAATCAGTTGCATCAGACCCAGCAAGAGTAAGAAACTAACTAGTTTAAGTCTAGTATCTATGACGGAATCACTAGCATGCATAGAAAATTTTTCTTTGATAACATTAGTCACTAAAACAATCACAAGGCAGGAAGGAGCTGCAGTATGATGTTCAAGCAAAATGGAAAGCCATTGATACCACTCCACGAGCAGAGTTCAGATACTCTAAAGCATCAAATCTTTAACCATTTTGCCCAAGTTAGATCAATAAAGTCAAGAAACTCAAAGGGTGGAGTATGTCATAAAATGTTGCTATATCCTATAGGAAACCAAAAGATCTTCTAATCATTTTCAATTACATGAAAAGATGGCACCTGAAATGACCTACAAACAAAAACAAGCTTCCAACAAACTGAAAATCCTTCTAAAAGCAATATGAATGAAGTATAAAACAGTACTTTACCCTTGTTTCAACGAAAAGACTAAATGCAGAAACTAAGAACTTCAAGGTAAAGCAGTGGATGCAATCAAAAACTCTAAATAGGAGAGCAAAACCCCTCAGAACTACAAATATTTAAAGCATAATGGAATTATCAGCATTGAATGGCCTAGAGAAGCCGCCTTCTTATACTCAAAATTTACAATACAATTGGCTTCCAAAAAAAAATGTGCAAAGCAGTAGCATTTCTAAAAACCTATGCCAGAGTTCTCCCTTCAGGCACTGGACTTGATAAAAGGAGAAATGGATATGCATGCCCGAATACATAATGCCACCATGACCAGCCACAATCTGAGTTAGACAGAAGAAAGTAAGATTCTTGGCCTTCTCTACTAAATAGCGTGCAGCAGGTAATTAATAAGGCTCAAAGTCGCCAATGTTCAGAGTGCTTATGGAAGTACAAATCTTTCTAAATCCTTGAACACAAAAGCTAGACATGCTAGTTGTCCCAGAATTTTGAAGCTACTGATAAGCCAATCCTGTTCTAATTATATTTTTGAACATAAAAATCCAAGAAAAAAAAGGGGGGAAATTTCGAATAGTAACTGACCTTGGTAACATTAGGATGATCAAGTTTATGCCACACAGCAACTTCTTGTGTAAAAGCTAACCTTAATGCGGCAACTTCAGCTTCTGTCCGTTGACCCTCTTCACCCCAATCAAGCAACTTAACTAAGAATACAAAATTGATGAAGAAAGTACAGTGAGTGAAACTATGATCAAGTAGACAAGTATTAACACAATCAAAAAGTAAAACATAACACACATACCCAAAAATAAAAAGATACATCAAATGGATCTACCTTAGTTGGATTAGTAAAGACATTGATGATCATCATAATAATTTTTTTATTATATTCAAAATTAATTTCATAATCTCCAGCTACCAGTCAGGTATACTATTATTTCTTCTACTATTTTATTGTCATGATACTAACAGATTGGATCACATGAAAGTTGAGAAGTAAGACAGCATCAAGTTTTAGGCTGTAATCAGCAAAATTCAACTCAACCCGTGCATGAGTCACGGATTTCATAAGACTTCATTTACCATGGCCAATCACCAAAATCTCCATAACAGTTGACAATAATCCAGAATTTTGCTAGAAGGATCAAGCTACAAACAAATAAACTAACCAAAATACAACAAAGAGTAAGAAAGCCGTATCAGCTGTCACATTGAAATAAGAAAGTGCCTGAAACCATAAAAGTGATTCTAACATTGATCCACCTAATCTACCATTGGACCAACCAAATTAAACGCACAAAAAAAAAGTATTTAGAAAAAAAAAAACACATAATTTTGCAAAAAGAGGCAAATTCATATATGCATAGCAACTTCCAACTGAATATCAGTTCCAATCGCTAAAAATTGAGAAACTGAACAGGGGCCAAAAGGGTATTCAAATCCAGGAAAAAGAAATCTGGAAATGCAACCATAATTAGTACGGTGATCATTCGAATTGAAGAACAAAACTTTACCCCAAAAAAATGAAAATTTGGGAGAGTAACGATGATAAAAAGTACTAACCAGCGACATCCTGAGTGTCGTAGATGCCACGGTGAACAGTGCCGAAGGTGCCGCGAGCAATGACACTCTTGATGATAAGCTTAGAGGGATCGATCTCCCACTCCTGCCTTTGCTTCTTATAAGCAGGAACAGCAACAGCAACAGCAGCAGTGGTGGTGGTGGTGGGTGTGGCTGTCAGCAAAATGTTATCTTCAGAATTATTTCTCTTCTTGCTTTTCTCCATAGTCAATGCTCTATTCAAGTGCCTCTCCAGCTGTTCATCTAGACTTTTCAGATCAATCTGATCTGCTCTCACAAACCCGTCACTGGTTTCCTTCATTCTTTCTCTCTCTCTCTGCACTGAAGCTACTTCTATCATTTATTTCACTTCTTGCAACAATTGCTGTTCTGTTATCGTTGATGGGGATGATGATGTCGTTCACTTGCTCTTCTGGTTCTGTTTCTTCCACAAAACTTTGCGAGTCTCTCTAATGAAGCATGTGGGCACATGGCATTGCCTGAACACAGCGTGTGTTTCTGACCCACTCTGCTCCTCCCTATTCCTCTTCCTCTCCTTTTTGGTATTTATTTATTGCTCCCTCCCTCCCATTATTATTCAACATTCATCTAATCACCTCGTCATACGTAATCAAATTGTATAACTTTTCTTAAATACTTGTCAAGTTTTATCTATCTCTATTCTCTAGTCCAATTTCAACGTTTCTACCGTATAAAGGACTAGTATCACTTCGCAACTACTACTTACAAATGGGATCGGCTAGGCATCTTAGGTTAAGATAAAGATATTTGATATGTCTGATATTAGATAGATTTTTTATTTTACCCTTTTTTATTAGACTGAATTTTGACACAATAGATATGATTGTATGATTGCAGTGATAGAAATACCAAAGTCATATTCTGTTCAATTGATATTAGCCCATAAGGTATCCTTCATAATCAGCATGAATTAAGTTTAGTAGAAGGGATAAATAATAAGTTTGATTATTTGCATATGCAGGGCTTTGTTCAGGGGGTTGGAAGATATTTCAGAATGTGAAGGGACGATTTCGATATTGTGATGGCTTTCTCACAGTCAAAACTTACAAGACCCGACTTGCTTGCTTCTAGTGTGAAGCACTCGAGAAAACGAAACGTACGGGACTTAAACGGTGTGTTTAAGATCGGAGAATTTTCTGACCCCCCAATTAGATTTCAAGAAAATATTTAACTCCACACTTTTATTAAACTAACACTTATCACCCAAAAAATTAATACTATTCTCTCAAAATTACACTTACCCCCAAATATTTGAGGTGTAAATATTAATTTTTTAGGAGTATTTAAAATGTAAGTGTTAGTTTAATAAAAATATAGACTTAAAATTTCTTTAAATTTAATTAGGGGGTTATTGAATTTCCCCAAATCCCAAAAGTGTTTGACGTAACTGAGTTTGGGTGAAGCTGTACTTTCTATTGTTAAAGCCCGGATAGTTCTGGTCCATCAGATTTCGAACTGTAACTATTTATAGAAAAACCTGGGAAGGCTCGTTTAAGAAAATTTGTGATGATCTCAACACTCAAAAGGACCGAACACTTGGGGGACCATGAACAGTATCAACCGCGCACAAAAAATTCAAAGTGTACATCTATTTTCAATCATGCATCTGCATCTCCACCGACCAAAGTTTGCTACAAGGATCAAGTAATTCTAAATTGAGTTCATGTCATGACGTACCATTTACTGATCATCATCTGCTTGGTATAACTCTTTTGCCCGACAAAGCTAATCAGGATTTTTTAGGTGGGTATTCTATGTATAATATTATTAATATATCAATTGCTTCGAACAAATGATTTTGTTTTAAAGGTGCTTGTAATAGTTAGTTCCATTTACAATCGATCATGCATGTATTACTTCATTGACTTCATGAGGAAGCGAATCCGATTGGCTAAATTGCTTTCTCCATCTTCAGCAAATAGCAAAAAATAATTGAATATATAGATCAAAAGGTTCCTTCATAAACTTGTCTTCGTAAGCAAAACCTGCATCAAGCTACCAGAAAGATACGTATCCCGTGTTCATTTGATATCATTTAGTGAAGCTGCTCTAACTTACAAGAAATCTCATTAAAATATTAAAATATGAACAAGTTTGAAGATATATATTATACTCAATGGAAGTCTCATCAAAGTGCATCAGCATTTAGCATATAACGAATTTCAAACTCTCTGTGATAGACAAATATAGTTGTATAATTGATGAGAGGTGTCTGCTTTGCTAAGCAAATGAAAATGATCGAATTTAGAAGTAATATCTGAGTCATCTAAAACAAATTAAAACCCTGCTAAAAGTAAGAGGTAATCATTCCGTAATTGATGACTGGGTACAAGAAGGAAGAAAAAGAGGATCAACTGTGAAATTTGATCGATTAATATGGAAGACTGATAGATGATATTCTACTCTTTGATGGAAATAAGGGTTAAATAAGTTGAGTTTACGTAGATGGTACGTGTTGAATTATATAGAAAAAAGGAACATTTGATGGCAAAGCATGTGCTGGTGTTGGACACTTGGCTATTGAATAATAATAAGCAGCTAACATTGGCAACAACCACCACAGCGTTATCACTTCCAGACGTCTCAAAATTCATGATCGGACTCTTTTAACTGCAGTTCCTATTTGGTTAAGGTTCATTTACAGTCTGCACCAAACAGAGACTTACATATAATGCATTTGTATTGTTGATTCATGGTTCATGAATTTAAACAACAAATTCTTGACTAATTCATGTATTCAATCAGCTGTTTTCATGATCAGTGTTCACTTATGGATAAAGTTATGTTGTCAATGAAAGGAAAGTAAACAACCGGTCAAAAGGGTTGTTTATTATATCTTCAGTTTGTCATGACATCACTCGGATTAGACTTGGACACAGGCACAGCCATTTAATTTGACTACAACAAAAAGGGGAAAATGACAATAACCTTCCAATTAAATTTGAAGAAAACACTTAGTCCCACATTTTTACTAAACTAACACTTACCCCCAAATACCCTTAAAAAATTAACATTTATCCCCCAAATATTTAGGGGGTAAGTGTTAGTTTTGAGAAAACAGTGGTAATTTTTTGGGGATAAGTGTTAGTTTAAAAAAAGTATGGAAAAAAGTATGAGATTAAGTGTTTTCTTGAAATCTAATTGGGGGGTTAGAGTTAATTCCCCCAACAAGAAGTACCTGCGAAGCCTACACTTTTTGACTTTAATCCTGCGATAAAAGCCTTAAAAGTGGAGCAGCTTTCACCTCTGCTGCCAAATCTTAGAACAGTTACTTCTCCTTTTAGACTTTTGAAGGCACCAGTAACTCTCTCATTGTCTCCCCTGTATTGGGCCAATTGTCTATGGGTCAAGAAATGAAAAAGTTGCTTGAGTCTTCAAATTGAACAAGCCAGGCCTGTGAGCTCGTCATTACCGTGGCTTAAGCATCCAGCCAAATACTGGGCCATTAGGCATTGGCATCTTGGTCTGCTTTTCCGCAGTCACAGACTGAGATTTTGTAGAACAGGGCAGTTAGCAATTTATACTTCCTGAAAATTAGAAAAGATTACAAAAATTTGAAATGTATATATCCAACTTTTATCCATATAAAAGTTGAAAATGAACATATAAAAATTGTACATGGATATTTCCAAGTTTTGGTTTTATAATGGTTTCTAAAAATCATATAATAAAAATCATAATACAAAGGGTTAGAAGACAGATAAATTCCATTTTCTTGATAAGAAAGAGCCCGAATAGGTACAAATGTTTCAAGTTTTATTTAAAATTTTGAGCAGAAAAATCCGTAGCCATAAAAAGATTATCTTCTTTCTTCTTGTTAGAAGAGGCTGTAGAGAGCTGAGTAATCTGTGGTTGGGTGGCCCATTGAGGGCAGGCTGAATACTGAAACACACAAATATAAGACAGGCTTTGTACAATTAATGCAAGCAAACAAAATAAATCAAATTAAAATCTTTTACAGAAAAAGACCACCGGCACCTCATCGCGTCTTCCTCTCCAGGAAACAGCCAAATGTCACGTGCATCTTCAAAATATTAAGCTCAGTAACTGGTCTTCACGCGCTATTTTTGGCCCAATTCCATTGGTGAATCTCTACATCATATACTATTGACTTGTATAGTTTACTATGACCATTGAGTGGTCACTCCATCTAATATCATCAGAAAAACTTTCGACAAACAAGTTCATTAATTTGATAAGGATATTAAATTAAATATTAATATATAATTATAAATAATTATTAAAATAAAATCCTGAGGGAAAACGTGGGTTAATTTTAACTATTGTTTGACAAAAATAATACTAAATTTATGTACATTGTATCTAAATATTAAGTTTGAAAACAATTCTGAAAAGGATCCAAACTAAGAGGGTGATTTGAAAATGATTGCACATAAAAAAGATTTATACACCTTTGACCCGCTGTGATATCGATTGTTTCTTTGTTTATTTTCATATTTAATCTCTAACGCTTCATAACTCATTTTAAGCTCTCGAGTTATTTCATGCATGTCACTTCGTGTTGCCTTCCTTTTTGTCCATAAGCTAGTTCCAACCTCTCTGTTTGACAATAGATTTAATGTTGTAAATGTGTTCATATCTTTGCACGAAAATTTCAAAGTTTCAATAGAAATTGATTTTACCCATTGTACTCTTCGAGTGAGATATATCTTCAAATCCATCAATAATGCATGCACAGTACCTCTTTCTTCAACTTCCCCTCGAAATCAACCCTCTACCAGTTTATTCATGCATGTACCCATTTAAAAGAATTCTGAAATGATGGGAGATATATGTTTGGTTGTGGTCAGACGTGTTCCTCTCCTGTTTCAACTCTATTATTTGTTTTCTACCTGAGCTTTCCATACATATTCCATGTGATCAAACATGCAGAGTCTTCAAAAACTAGCTAGCTAGTTAGAAGCATTCTATTTTGGGTAATCCAATTCCGAAACTCAATTTTCTATTTCGATCATATTTCAGTTAAGGGTCATCTCATAACCTGTACTTAAGCACGAGATATGTCTATGCCAAGAAATCCAAAAATAAAATGTAATAAATACAAACTGCATAAAATTCAAAGCCAGATTCTCTTTATTAGGTCACTGTACTAAAATTCATAATTATCTGATACCTTAATATAACTTCATAACCTATTCTATAATGATGGTCAACTATGTGTAGTTCCAAGCACCAACCCATATGAATATTAATTGATCCTCTCACTCTCAGCTTAGTTGTCGTAAAGAAACTTAACTAGCAAACTATAGTATAAAAGCATACGTTTCTATTTGTTCACACTGCTATACCTGCACATCTCTTTGAAATTAAAAAGACTTCAATCATTCACATATATATACATCAACGACATATTAAAATTATGGACAATGAGTATGTTGATAGGTGGAAGGTGCGCTTCAACAACTACCCTTTAAGGAACGCGTTTTGGGTCCTAGGGTCACATAAAGGTTGGGGGTGCAGGGGCAAACGGTACAGTATTATAAGGGTACTTTTGAAACTATGATATATTATATAAACCCAATGTAACCCTAATTTAATAGTAGATTTTATATTGCCATCATAATACGTAAGAAATTATGCGGAAACATATTGAACATCAAAATTGGTTATAAGTGAAAAATAAATCACATCACATAAATAGACAAAATATTTAATGTGATTTGGTATCAATTGTTTACATCCACGGATGAGAAGATAAATCCACTAGATCATAATTATATAAGAGTAGAAGAGATTACACACCAAATGTGATATTCTAATATATATAAGAGATCACACATCAAATCTGATATTCTAATATGGTATTCTACCTAATACCCAATATTAGAGAGTCCTGAAACTATTATCGTTTCATTTGCTTAGTCCCTGGTGTTGTGCCTATATATCTTTTATGTCTCTTCCCACATGCTTATAAGGGTGTTTATCTCTTATGTCTAGTCACTTTCTCATTACTAGAATTGATTCTCAAGCCCTATATTTATAAGTCTATGTAAGGATCTTTTGATCCTAATAGGAGTATAACTTTTATTCATTGTACAACTCTATTTTCTTATTCTTTATTCTTTTCTTACTTCTAATGGAAGTTAACTTGAATTAAAAAACGAATAATCTCAATACAATAGACGTAAGTTACAAACTGAACCACTTAAATTCTGTATGTTTCTGTTCTCTTTTCTTCTTTATTCTCATTAATTGCATAACATAGTATATAAAACTTATAAACGATTATTAGAATTTTGAAAACTTAAATAAACGATTACGACTTTTATATGCATCAAAAATTTCGATAATATCTCTAAAACAGCTCTTTTTAATCGTTGACAAGCTTTTATAACCTCACTTCGAACTTTTAAATAAGTATATGTATCCTTGCACTTGATGTAAAATAGTAGGACGCTTTGTTGGTGTTGAGGCAATTTTTTTCCAAGTAAAATACTGCCAGTCTTGTACAAAATTAATATGCAACCACGGCAGGTGGGTGGCAGTGTTTCAGGCTTTAATGAGGTGGTGGGGAGTTCATGACCAGTGATTTTGGAATTTTAATTTGACGAAAGGGCTAGCTAGGATGTTGAATAAAATAGGATTCCCTTTGAGATTCCAAATTATTTGAGCCTTAAAAATAGGTGTGGGCATCTGTATGGTCAGGTTTTAACCTGATCCAAAATTTTTAATTTTTTTTTTTAATTAATGTAGTAAGGTTGGGTTGGTTTCGGGTGACCTGATCTCAACCTACACTCAACGAGTTATCCGAACCCGACTTTGGGTTTCATACAATGATTAATTTGATCTTAATCTGATGGGGTTAGGTTTAAGTGTATATCCTAGTTAGAAGGTAAGTTTTTCTAAATATAGTGATTAATTCAAAATGTAACAATATATATATATATATATATATATATATATATATATATATANTAAAAATATATATATATATATATATATATATATATATATATATATAATGAACTGGAAATCTCTAGCAATGAAAACTGTAATTAATATAGACGAAGATGCTACATAAATACTCTAAATGATATACCTCAACTGGTAATCATAGAGCAGTTCCATTATTCTAAACTAAACATTTCTAGCGCTAGAAGTAGAAGTTTTGAAGCAATCATTTACAGAACTATAGCTCGCTAGATTCTACTAACATAGTTATAATTGCATCTACAATCCATATATTGCATATAAATAAATTTATCAACTAATTTATTGCGGGCAGCCCGCAGCCGTGGCGAAGGTGACGCTGATCCTGGTACTATATAATTAATCTTCACAAACGAACTTCTCAGAATACCAATTCCTGCAGCCTCTGGTAGACCCTTGAAGTCTCTACTCCAACTCTGGAAATTTTAACCTACAAAATCATTATTCCAACCAAATTCAATTTAATCTTCTTGTTGTTGAATGAAGAAATTAAGTCAATAGATTAAATGATGAAAGAAAGAAAAAGTAGTAGCTATCGTTTACTATATTCACCTGGGCGTGGAGAGTGTGGAAAACCTTGTCACCTACCGTACAAAAACTGGCACTGACGACCTCAGCTCCTTCTTCTTGAAGAATGCTAATGACTTCATACAACATGAAATTCTTCTGCAACCCACAAATCAATACCACTTCAATACTCGAACCCAGATCTCGTAATTTAACGAGAGGCAACGCTTTTAAGCCGACCTTCATCGTGTTTACTAGATTACTATCAGTACTTTTTATCGACTTAATCGCTTGCTCTTTCATCTCTTTCAATTTCTCTATTCTTTCTCTCAGCTGCTTTATGTAGCACGCAGCTTTGTTGAGCTGATCTTGTTGCGATACTATATCCTGCGAAAATTACGCCACTAAACATTAATTAAGCGTTATATATACTAGCTAATTAGCTAGATCTGAGTACAAATATATTGTAATTACTGTTGTTAGCGATGTAGCGAGTAAGCTGCTCGCAACAAGTAGATAGATTGTCTATATTGATTCTTCTTCTTCATTTAATCATTTCTTTGAATGAAAGATACCTAACTATGTCAATAAATTACTACATTAATGTGAAGGTGGGTGATTGATGTTAATATATAATCTGTATTTATATATACGTACTGTGCTGTCCATTTAAACTTAATCAACAAGAACTTTATCGAATTTATCATTTCATGTGTGGCTATGGATGGAATTTATAGAGGGCCTACTGGGATGAAGTAGTGAGCGGTGACTTTCTTGAATCTCAATATAACTTATCTTTAAGAAAGAACGATGGTCGTATCATACATATGATAACCTTGTGCATAGTAATCAAAGTTGAATTAAGAGTCACATTGCAAGCTATTTCATCGTCTACTTGATTGTTGTCAAGTAGCAGCAATTATTTTGAGGAGACAGACAAAGAATTATGTCTCTGTCTTGGCTGATGGACAACCGAAGGGACTATTATTGGTTGGAAAAGGAAATAGACAAAAATGATATAATGATTAGCATACAAACCAAACTTCTGGTGAAACCATCATCAACGAAAATGGTATAAGTTACAGAGAGTTTTCTCTTCAATTCTAGTTTAGTTAATCTGTAACATTAGCAGAGAAGACAAAGGTTGTGAATTCGCGTCCTAGACTGGAAGTGCACAGAAGAAAAAAAAAAAAGACTCAAATGGTTAGAGGTAGAGGAAGTTGATTAATTACCTTAGAGGTTTTGAAGTGTTGAGAAGGAACGAGAGACGCAAGCTTGAAGCATAGGGCTTTCATGTGATTTCTCCGGTTCCTCTCAATGACTTTTCGATCAAGTTTTGACGACTGATCAATATTTTTCTTCATCATCAACTCTCTCACTCTCTCTCTCTCTCTCTCACACACACAAAATCTTTTCTATTTCTTTTATATTAAAAAAAAATTATCGACAGAAGGAGGGAAAATCTTTACTGATAGAAACAAAAGAAAAACGACACCAGACTCACATAACAAATTACACTTACTTGAATCCTAGAAAACGAAGAACTGAAAACGCTTAACACTACAGCAGAGCTGTTGTGTATGTATATTATATAGAGAGAAGAAGTGAAGGAGGGAAACGCCCTACGAAACCTCACGTGTCTATTCAGTCGTTCATTCAGAAGGGCAGAGGTGGGTCCTGCAAAACGTGGGCCGAGAATTGAAGGAGTTAAGTTTCTAAGAGCTAACTTGACAACAAAAGATGCTCTTTGATTTTTTGACCACTGCGTAGTTCATTTTATAAATTACAATAACAATCTGGCTTCGTTCTTGACGTGCGTGGATTATTACCTTATTCATTTCTTGACCTTTGACTTTTCTCTCTTCCTAAATTTATTATTAATTATTTTTTTCTCCACGTCCGCGTTATCACCGACCATCTGGATTATGTTTTCGATGATGCTTTTGACTGATGTTTTCATTGGCTTATCTATTATCGTGCAGTATAAGCAGATGGCCAATTACTCAATTAAAAATAGTATTTTATTAAATAAATGTGTAAAATTAAGATTACATTAGTATTTTTCAAACGTGTAGTGTATGAAGGCATGTTAAGTTCTCGAAAGTATGAAATTTTATTATTAAAAATTATTAATTTACCTTAAAAATTATGTTTAATTAATTGTTTTACTATACGTAATAAATTCTGATATAAAAAATATAGCTTTTAAGATCAATTAATTATTTTAATGATAAAATAACATATTATTTAAGATCTTAACGTATGTCCTTATTATATACGTTAAGATTATATTTTTAATATTAAGGATACTCTTTATTTTAATATTTTTTTCACTCATCCTTTCTCACCAAGCATATCTTTATTATTATTTTAATCCCACACAGTTTTGGCAATTCCATAAACCCTCTTTATTATTATTTTCTAAATGATACTCTTTGTACGGTCCGAAAGTCCGGACCGTTGGATCGTATGATCTAATTGTCCAAACTCTATAATTAGACCTTTGGACCGTGTGGTCCAATGGTCTAAACTCCATACGTGTTCTGTTGTAAGGACGATAGCATTCTGAACTCATTCCCAACCACTTTTCCTACCAGACTTAAACTTTTTGGGTAACCCACACAACAGATTCGACAACCCATCCTAATATTCATCTTAACATTATACAAATTTTCAACATTTTAACTAATTTAAACACAAATTATAAAAAAAAAGGCAAATAATGAATGAGAGGAGGAGTTTTTACCCACGTCGCTAAAAAAAGATTGAAGTGAGAGAGAGCCACCAAAAAATTGATAGATTCGACAACCCATCCTAATATTCATCTTAACATTGTACAAATATTTAATATTTTAACTAATTTAAACATAAATTAAAAAAAAAAAAAAAGTTAAATAATGATTGAGAGGAAGAGTTCTTACCCAAGTCGCTGAAAAAATGATTGGAGTGAGAGAGAGCCACCAAAAAATTGATTGGGCTGAGAGAGGGTGTAACAAGGAGTGAGAGTAAGACATAGAAAAAGAAAAAGAGGGGGCTATTAAACATGATGATATTATTGTCTCTTCAGCCTTTTTTGGATAGGGATTTGTAAGAAAATAGGCTGCTTGGCTATTTTTTTAAGTAACCCCTTAATTTGAGATATTCCCTATAATTTTCCTATTTTCTCTTATTTACATTTACTTATCTGTCCTCTAAACTTTAATATAAAATTAGGCTGTTACAATATATATAAATTAGTCTATCGCCCTGTTTTTTAAAAACAGTATATATGTAAATAAGTGTTAGATAAATCAATAAAATTGCATGAAATTTGATCTCATAACGCTCCAATTAGCAACATATAAGCGAATTTACGTGGTATTTGATAAATCATATTTTCAAAGCTATGCTATGTATAAACAGTATATGTGAAAAGCAGTGTTCTGATAATTATTGATTGAATAAGAGTCTTTCTTTGTAATTTATTTATGGAAACTGTACTAAAGACGGCGACTAGCAAAGCTATTTCATCCATCACCAGGAAGTGTGCATGTACACGGAAGAAATTAATCTCAGTCTCGTCGCATGAGATTAATTTCAAAGCACGGGCCGCCTCCAATTCTCCCATATCAATCATGAAATTAAAATGCATGTGTTTTGTCAAACTTTGAAACAGTGAAAACAATAATTAGGCAAAGAGAAACAAATCAGAAGAAGAATCTAAGAAAAAACTAAAAAGTTGATATGCATGCACTCGGGATTTGATCAATAATTTGTCATCAAGCATCAGCCATTCTAATTGAAAGGGGAAGATTAAAATGGATTTTCAAGTGTGCATGAGAACAGAAATCACAATAACAGATGTAGATGTATACATATGTACATTAGAAACTATTTACGGAAATCTGGAAACAGAGAAGCATATTAATCACAACTAGAAGTGTGTGAATGAGAAGGAACAGCCCGTTGGCCCGTGAGAAGGGGCAGACCGTGAGAATTTCATTTACCGTATTTGTATTCTACCTCTCACAATATTCAACACAAGCTGGGACATTAAGAAAGACTTTTGCAAATCAATCACCTCCGACCATATCGCTGGTGTGCCACTGGCATGGATTTTTGCGCACATTGAACAGATGGGCACTAAAACTCTGGATTCTTTTTGCTTTTGAAGAAAAGATGATAGCAGGACTCCATCAATCTTTATTGTCATGCAACAAATTATTTGTTCCATACAGATGTGTGAGATATTCATTTCGTGGCCGCTTGATGAACACATAATCTGTATAAATATTGGCTTGGGTGACGATATATAACAAGACAGATTAATTTGACAGATACAAGCAAGTGATTATCTACATGAAAATGTTGGTGAAAACTGTTGGAATATAACAATTATTGATATAAATAAATAAAAGAAAATATTATATGAATAAGTAAAATAAACAATAATAAAAGACTAACTTGTAGGAA